>CAUYRH010047714.1:0-40547 GCA_963574655.1 Perodicticus potto | reverse complement strand
TAGAAGGGTACAGGTGAAACTTACTAAATGTAGACTATAAAGGTCTTAACACAATAACTAAGAAAATGCCATGAAGGCTATTTTAACCAGTTTGATGAAAATATTTCAGATTGTATATGAAACCAGCACATTGTACCCCATAATTGCATTAATGTACATAGCTATGATTTAATACAATAAAATAAAGAAGGAGCACTGGAGTTGAGCAGAAATACGGGCTTGCTCCTGATTGGGAGCAGAGCATAGCTCCCTGCCCCTGTGGCCTCATTGTGTGTCTGCAGCCTAGAAGGTTGGGCTCTTTAGTGCCACACTTTGGAATTGTGTCAGTTTCTAACTAGGGCTTCCTTGGCGGTAGGTGTGCACTCTGCCCATTCATGTTGTGTTTCCCCATGACTCCTTCCTTTGCTATTCAATAATAAGGCCTGTCTGCCATGGCAACACCCACAGCCAATGGCACTGTGCAGTGTGTTCCTTCTCAGTCCCACAATGTTTCCTTAAAGAAACACACACCTGGAAATGGAATTTCTAGAATGATTCTTGGATGCTTTCCAAAAGAACCTTGGCAACATGTGCAAATACCCTTTTATTTTCCAACATGAGAACAAATATTTCCTAACTTTCTTTTAGTGTTGGTGCTGGGTATGATAAATACTCAGGTGACACTTTTGTGGGTGGCAAGGGTGGGTAATGGGAATGACACTAAATTAATTTCTGTGTTTGTGTCATTTCCACTGAAAGGGTGATTATTTTAGCTTGCAAGTGGAAATTATGGGCCTCAGGAAAAAAAGACAGAGATGAGAATTCTGGAGTTATCTTAAGAGGGAAGGAATTTTAAGCTGTGGAAATGAGTAAAAGCTCCTTGGAAGAGAAAGGGAAAGAGCAACAAGTGAAGGGATGCGGCCCCAGGTAAGTTGATCACGTAATTTTTTGCCCCAAGTATAATAACTGGGGTTTTTGTTGTTGTTTGGGGTTTGTTTTATTTTTGTTTTTGTTTTGAGACAGATTCTCACTCTATTACTCCAGGCAGAGTGCTATGGCTTCATCATTGCTCACAGCAGCCTCAACTCCTGAGCTCAGGTGATCCTCCTGCTTCAGCCTCCGGAGTAGCTGGGACTACAGGTGTGCACCACAACACCCAGCTAATTTTCCTATTTTTGGTAGAGACAAGGTCTCACTCTTGCTTAAGCGTGAGAGGTCTCACTCTTGCTTAAACTCAAACTCCTGAGTTCAAGCTATCCTCCCCCCTCAGCCTCCCAGAGTACTGGAATTATAGGGGAGAGCTGCCAGGCCTAGCCAACTGGAATAACTTTGAAAGTGAAAGTGGGTCATTATTAATGATGACACTGGGCCTCAGATGCCATCCAGGATTGTCTTGGGCACACAGATACATACAGTCACCCTAACATTAGGGTCAATCTACTGAAGGGGCTGGTGATGATCACCTAACTTTGGCCACAGCCCTGACACTTGTTGCCTGACAGTAGGAAGTGATGAAGAGGCAGTCAATTCATACAGCCCAGAACACAAGACCTGGTAGAAACCACATGAACTCCTGAAACTTGTTGTACCTTGGCTGGCAAAGGTATCCTTCTCCCATCTGCCTCCTTCCAAGGGGACAAGAGAGGTACATGTAGGAGAGGACACAGATGTGCATGTGGTTCCAGAGGTCTTAGGGGAGGGGGACTATAATCACTGGAAATGTGATAGCATTGTCAAAAGAATATAATCAGCTACCTAAATTGTTTAACCAAAGTTATAGTTCTATGATAAAAATAAAAGTTATCTTTGATATTAAAACACCATATTTATATAAGCCCCTAATTTAATGACAATATAACTTTTCCTGTACTTTGTTGCCAACCCTGTCCCTCTATTATGCCTCACTACCTCTTTGGGGACCTTCACCCATACTTAAAAACAAATCAACAAAATATTGTCTTTTTTTTTTTTTTTTTGAGACAGAGTCTTACTATGTCACCCTCAGTAGAGTGCTGTGGCATCACAGGTCACAGCAACCTCAAACTCTTGGGTTTAAGTAATTCTCTAGGGTCAGCCTCCCAAGTAGCTGGGACTATAGGCACCTACCACAACAGCTGGCTAGTTTTTTGTTGTTGTTGTCATTATTATTTAGCAGGCCCAGGCTGGGTTCGAACCCGCCAGCCCCAGGGCATGTGGCTGGTGCCCTAACCACTAAGCTACGATCTAGACCCCGAGACTCCCTGTGGACCTACATCTAGCAGAGCATAGATGCAATACCTTTCATTTTTCTTCCCCACCCCTTTACTCCAGAGAGTATAACCTGGTGTAATTGTCTTCTGCCATCCCCACATTTTTGTGTCTCAGACCAGACCCCAAAGAGTTCTAGCTGTCTTAAATGGAGTCAGTGTGGTTTACAGTAGGCTCAGACGAGCTAAGGCTGTTGTTCTGAAGGTCAGAATTCTAAGGGAAATCACCTGGTTCTCTAAGAAGCAAGCTGATTCCAAGTTGGTTAAAACTAGTTTAAGTTGGTTCTAAACAGGTCAAATCCCACCTTCCTGGATCGAAATGGCTTAAGCCAACTCAAACAGGGTCAAACAGTTCCAAATGGAGACAAACCAGATTCAGACCAGTTGATACTGACCGAGGCCAGATAAGCTTGCATCTAACATGTCCCACCAACATTCACAGCAGTTCAGAAAGAGGAAACTGGATTCAGTTAAATGATAGATACCACTTTATAGTAGGGGAAAACCATGTAAAATCGTTAGAATACATAGAGCAAACAGATTCTAACAAAACTAAATCAGTTTCAAGTCTGATTCAAACTGGATCAGATCAGCTCTGATTTCAGTAGCTTTTCCCTTGCTGATTGAAACCAGCTTTGTCTGGTATAAACCAGATCAATCTGTCAGCATTACCAGATGGCTTCAAAAATATGTTGTTAACTATTAAGGAAAAAAGAGATGGCTGGGCTATAGATGTTATTATACATTATATCTTATAATTTATTTTGCTTTTATAGATCATCGAAAGGTGTCTATGTTTTAAAATCCAGAGCAAGCTCTTTCCTGATTCAGCGTGGAATCTGTAATGTTCATAGGTCTATAGATTATTCCTGATGCTAAAATTATAATATTTCTTACGCTGTTGATTGTCTCAAATTTTAATCAAATTGGGGGGAGGTTATTTGTCAAAAAATATTTTCTCCCGATTATCTAGAAATGAGCTTTCCTCGGTAGAAGTGAACCCTATATCTAGGTGCAGTCCTTCTCCCAAAACTTTCAGGGACCCTCTTTTTTTCACGAAGACAATACCGTTGAATTACTTCAGATGGGCAAGACCCACAAAGGGACATATTTTAAAAGAGAAATGATTTTTCCAGATCTCTGAGGATACTGTGTCCCAAGGCAGCTCTGCTTTTATGGTAGATATGTTGATTACATAAACTGCTGAACAGTTCTTCCATAATCTGAATATGACTTTCCAATAAAAATTCTTTCATTTTTTTTAATCCAAAGAATTCCTGAACTAAATACTCATTTGATATAGGGACATTTGTCATTTTTACTTAGTGCAGACTTCCTGTCTGATGGGTAGTGCAAAAATGAACTCAGAGTTAGGTCAATACGTAATCATACTTACTTATACAATGGCAAAACAGTACACAAGTAGGAAAAAAATATGTAGAGCTGAATAAGAACACAAATTAAGTTATAATGCACTTAATAATAAAAGTTGAAATGGAAATGTAATTTATATGAACCACATTTTTAAGAAAAATACATTTCACAGATTGAAAGAAAATATTGGATTTTGTGTTTCAAAGCCAGACACCTACTTACATACCTACAGTGCAGGTCCGGTCAGATCAAACTTGCTTAACCAATTTTACGCAAATACACTTTGTTTTCAATTATTTAAACTGTTGCAAATGGATTAAAATGAGAACTGCCTTTGCATTTCAAAGTTGGCACTTACCCTGGTCCCACAGTGACCTTTAGGAGAGCCAGCTCTGCACTAGATTATAAAGTAAGAAAATGCCAGTCCCCTACTCTACCTGGATGACCACCACTTCCCTTTTTCTCCAGCCACAGAATTTGCATCCTGGCAGACTAGGGAAGAGCTATTTTGTGCACCAGAAACCCACAAATGTTCCCTGTATACTTGAAAGAAGTAAATATTCTGCTGGTGGAGGAGTGGCCTGTAAGGGTCCCTTAGATTCCGCTGGTTGATGATGTTTCCTATCTACTCTATAGTATCAATTACTGAGGGGAGCTGCAAAATCTTCAGCTCTAACAGTGGATTTGTCATTTCTCCATGCACTTCTATTTTTTTTTTAATTGTGAAACTGTTGATAGGTGCACATGCATTTAGGATTGCTACGTCTTCTTGGTGAACTGACTCTATTATTATACAGTGTCTTCTTTTTATTCCTGGTAATTTTCGTTGTCTTAAAGTTTACATTAATAGTAAAATTGTATTTCAGTTTCTTTTGATTAGTGTTTACATGATTTACCGTTTTTCCTCATGTTTGTTTTTACCACATATGCATCATTATATTGAAAGTGGGTTTCTTTCAGGCAGTATATAGTTGTGCCTTGGTTTTTAAAAATTGTATTCTTTCAATCTCTGTCTTTTCACTGGTAGGTCTGGTAGGCAGACTCCAACATGGTCCCTGTTGATGCTTACCTCTTGAATTTATGTCCTTGCTTAATCTTTTCTCCTTGACTATGGAAAGGTCTTGTGAATTGCTTCCAACCAATAGAATATGCCTAAGGCTATGAAACGTCACTTCCGTGGTTACATTGCTAAGATTGTGACTTCTGTCTTGTTATAGACTCTCTGGACATACTCACTCCCCTGCTGGCTTTGATGAAGTGAGTGGCCACACTGAGGAGGCTCACATAGGGAGGAACTAAGGACAGCCTCCAGTCAATGGCCAGCTAGGAAATGAAGCCCTCAGTCAATTATCTCTAGTTATCCTTTCCTGTGAGTATAAAATAAGAAAATTGAACTAGGTTAACCCTGCTGTTGCTCTCAGGTCTAATTTTTTGTAAGAATGAGATTGGATATCCCAAGATACATTAGGTCCAAGTATTGCTGTTTACCACATATATATTTATTTTAAATATTATATTCATTCAAATTACAAGACACCTGCCATTAAGAGAAAACTACCTAGAATTCATTTTAGAGTAAGTTATCTCTACTTAAAGACAGATTGTAAAAGACTCATAAATTGTTCCAGGTTTTATGAGGGCAAATAAAATATGCTGACATTCTACAAGCAAAAAAATAAAAAATAAACAAACAAATAAACAATAATGTTAACAAGCTTAGAATTGTGTCCTTCCTCAGTGACTCCAGCCCTGGCCAACATCATGGTCTTCATGAGAGACCCTACAGCAGAGGCCCTAGCTAAGCGGTGCTTGGATTCCTGACCTACAGAAATTGTGTGGTAACAAATGTGCGTTGTTATGAGCTATCAGTGGCAATTTATTACACAGCAACAGGTAACTAATATAATGTGTTTATACCATTCTAATTTAATATAAGAAAGCATATATTTTGCAAGTGGAACACTATTTTATTATCTATTTTATGTTTGTTCCTTCTGTTTTTCATTTTTTCCTTCCTACCTTCTTCTGAATTATTTGAATATTTTTTGTATTCTGGAAATTATAGTATATATTCCTAACAGCCTCCCTGAAATTCTATTTTATAATTTCAAGTGAAGTATAGACACCTTATCACCATGTAGGCACCTTGGGCGTCCACTTAGAATTGTCACAGTACTGCATCTATATACCTTGAGAACTACATCAATGTTATGATTTTTGCTTTCATATATTTTAAAGAAATTAAATTTCATGATATTTTCCCGGCTATGTACCATTTCAATTTATCATTTCAGTTGCTCCTTCTTCATTGTTATTGTTGTAAGTTTTCAAATTTCTCTTTAGTCTGGAGAATTCTCCTTAGCATTTCCTATAGGACAGTTCTAGTGGCAGTGAACTAGAGATTTAACTTAAATTAGTGTACCATTCTGCTCCTTTCCCTTTATCTGAGAATGTCTTTATTTCATCTTCATTCATCAAAGGTATTTCCACTGGCTATGGAATTCTGAATTGACAGTTCTTTTCTCTCATCATGTTAAAATTGTTATTCTACTTCCCTCCAGCTTCCATTGCTTCTGATGGGAAATTCATAGTCACTTGAATCATTCTTTTCTAATATGAAATGAGTCCTTAGTCTTTGGCTGCTTCCTGGATTTTTTTCTCTGTTCATAGCTTTCATCATTTTGATTATAATGTATGTATTTCTTTGATTTTATCTTGTTTGAGAGTCACTGAGTTTTTTCAATCTGCGTGTTCACGTCTTTTGTGAAATGTGGGTATTTCATCATTATTTCTTAAAATATTTTTTCCAATTCAATATCTTTCCTCCTTACTTTCTAGAAGTCTAATGATACAAATATTAAACTTTTGGTATTTTCCTCACAGGTCTCTGAGGATCTTTTAGTTGTTTTGTTTTTTCTTTGTTGTTCAGATTAGATCATTTCTATTGTTCTAACATTAAGTTTACTTTCATTCAGTGAATTTTTAACTTAAATTAGTGTACCATTCTGTTCTAAAATTTTTATTCGGTTCATCACAGTATCTTCCTTTTTGTTTTTTCCACTGAGAATTTCTTTCTACTTGTTTCAAGAGGGCTTGCCCTTACTTCATGGAGCATGGTTATAATTACTCCTTTAAAAAGTCTTTGTCTGATGATTCCAACATCTGTATCTTCTCATAGTTGACATCTGCTTCTTATTTCTTTTTTCTTTTCACGGTTTTTCATGTTCTGTGTCATTTGGATTATATCCTGGACATTTTGAATATAATGTTATGAGATTCTGGACCTGGTTTAAATCCTAAAAAGAATGCTGAGTACTTTCTTTTTTTAAGCAGGCAATTGACCAGGTCATATTCTTTCTGCAATTTCCAACCTGCCTTTGGGGTTGTGGTTCACACATCAGTTCCAGGTTGAAAGTGCAGTTCTATTCAGATCCATCTTCTGCATGTCCCCCCAGTGGCAGTTCGAGGCCCAGATCATGATCTGCCTTATTGTTTCAGTTCTTGAAACATGTGGTCTGCTGTATAGGGTCCGATCCACACATGTTCAGCCTGGAGGTGAGCCCAGGAGTTCAAGTGTAAGTTTGTGGAATTTCTGTCTTAATCGCCTATGTGCCACAATCTCCCTGACGCCTTCTGCTCTTCAGGACCTTCCAGTCCTCCGGCCAGCAAGCTTGGACTTTAGTTTCCTCTGCCACACATTTGCCATGACTGATTCTGTGCCTGGAATCAAGTGGCAGGAGGGCAGAGAGTGAAAAAGAGGCAAAGAGATCTGTGGCACACTCTTCAATAATGGTGCCTCTGATCAAACAGAACAAGTTCCCTCCCTCAGAGCTTTAAGTGCCTGCCCCACACCTCCATGCCCCCATGCCACCACTGCTGCCAGTAATGCATGTGGGTACAGGCTAGAGAGAAGAAACAATTAAAAAAAAAAGAGAGGATTTCTCACCCCCTACCCTGACTCTTAGGCACTCTCTTTCTTGTTTTTTCTTTGTTTTTCTTTCTTTTTTAGAAACAGAAAGAGAGGATGTCTCTTAGAGTTCTCTCTGCCTATACGCTTTCTGGCTGACTTTGAGTGTAGGCTGGGCAATATCAGACGGAAAAAATGGCAAACTCACTGCTAGTTCAGTGGAACTTTGAATTCTGGTCTCCTCAAATCCACCGGCAATGATTTATATTTCAGAGCCCTCAGATAACTACTCCATCCTTTCTGCCCAGGATTTGTGTCCTTCCTTATTTCATTTTTTTCTGAAATTAGGCTCTGCTCTTACCTTTTAAATCATTGATCATTTGCTATGTGGAAAATATTAACTCTTACTTTATATATTTGGCATTTACTGTCCCCCTCCACCAAAAAAAAACTTCATTAAAAAATTTATTGACCAGCAATAGTTCTTTATTATAGCCGGAAAGAATTAGGCAGTCCATCTGGAGAAAACATAGGCTGTTTGTCTGCACTCACACAACACTTCTGACACCCAGTGTGTGAGTTTTTCCCATATCAAGCAATTCTCCAAGTCTGCCAACACCAGCTGTGTGTCCTACAATTTAATTTAATTCAATTCTGACATTATCTAATCTGGAGTTGGCATCGGATCCCATGGGTTAAGAGTTCAGTCTCATAAGACTGCCCCCATGTCAGATGCCAATCACAAGTTCAGGCCTCTGGTACTTTTGACCAGCCAGGTATAAGTTGGGGTTCCCTTCACCCTCCATGCCCTCAGGTCAAGTGATATGCTAGGATGGCTCACAGAACTCAGGGAAACTTTACTTATGTTTGCCAGTTCATCATTAAGACCATACAAGGACAGTAATATGAAGAAGTAAGCAGTGTGAGGTCTAGAGAAGGTTCCCAAGTACAGGAGCATCTGTCCCTGTGGAGCTGGGTCACTCCCTTGAAGTCTTTATAGATCTTCATTTCTAACTTCACCTCTCAGGTGTTGCTGAAAGTTCCCATCCTCTAATCCAGGGTTTTTCAACTGTTTTTATCTTATGGCACACTTGAACCTCTAGTTAAACTTCCTTAGCACACTTAAGTAATGTTGATATAAAAAAGAAAGAGTAAATACAAGAATATACTTACCATGCTTTGAACTTCTTTTGAAAATAATTTAATTAACGATCTTTAAAATTTTCCATGGCACACCTAAGATCCTCTCACAGCACATCCATGTGCCCTGGCACAGCGATTGAAAAATCACTGCTCTAATAATTGGTCTTTCTGGTGACCAGTCCCATCCTGAGGCCATCTAGGGGCCCTACTCTAAGTTATCTCATTAGCATAAAGCCAGGCATAACTTCTTATAAACAAGTAAGGATGCTCCTATCACTCAGCAAATTCCCAGACTTTTAGGTGCTCTGAGCCAAGGCACCAGAGACAAAGACTAAAGATTCTTCTTATTATGCCACATCTCTTATTTTCTGAATCTATAATTACTGGCATGTCTCCCAAAGACAAATTCTTACAAGAACAAAATTCACACTGAAATTGAACCACAAACTCACCCGGCCTGCTCATGACACTTTCAGTTGTTTTTCTGGTTGGCATCTTCTCCTTTCAAAAAAAAAAAAAAGAAGAAAGAAAGAAAAAGAGTGTTCTAAGAAGGCCCTGAGAATGCTGAGCATTGAGCTTGAGTGGGAAGATACTACTTTTCAGGATACTACTCTTCACCCAGATATGGAGTATGGAATGGGACACTGGGATTTGGATGGTGGGATGGGAATTGATATGTTCTTTCCATACACGCTGTACTTGAAGAGCCTGCCAAAATACTCAGGAAATGGGAGCTTGGAGTTGAGGGTCAGAGGGCAGACTTGGGTGGCATAAAGAATGACTCAGAATGAAATTACTGTGGAAGCTCTGAAGGAGAAAACTATTGTGTGGGGGCAGAGTGTGTAGCACAGCAAGAGAAGGCCAGGGACTGTGTGCAGAGGGGAGCTTAATCTTCCCAATGCCAAGGCTTCCCCTCAGTGCAGCCCTCTCTTCAAGACCCCTCCCACTGCTCTGTCCCTACCACTCTGTTCCCACCATTCCTGAGCACTCTCCACTCCCCAGAGCCAGAGGGGATTTCCCTCTCTCTCCTTCCCCTTTCAGCACAGAGACTGGCCCTGTACCTGGAGCCTGTTCAAAGGCAGAGTGGTATTTAGGTACCATGGCAGATCCAAGATCCACTGGGGAAGATTTTCCAGATTTTGGCCCCTGGTGGAGACAAATGGTCTGAGACAAAGTGGTCTGTGCCCGGTCTGGGCCATGCGGGAATTTACCCCTTAACTTGGGCCACATCACGAGCACAGTCATCTCTGAATAGCAAAATAAAACACTTTTCATGGGCTTTACCATTGCTGAGCTGTTTTTACAAATACCATTGTATTTAATCGCAACAGCCACTGTATCTATCGTGAGGTGCTAGATTTTGCTGCAGTAAGAAACTCAAATCTTAGTGGTTTAATGGAGCAAAACATGTTACACATCCCACAAGGGGTGGGGGTTCCTTGCTCATCACAGTCTTCCACTCTCAAGCCTTCCAAAATCTTAGCACTAGTGGCAAGGAAACCTGATGGTTTTTACACTGAGTCTTAAAGCATCTGCTACCTTTTTTTTTATTCTTAAATTTTAAAAAGAGAAGTCATATTTCATTGGCCAAAACAAGTCACCTGGCCACATCTAACTTCAGGAGGATAGGAAAATGAAATTCTCTCTTGCCCCTG
This sequence comes from Perodicticus potto, assembly GCA_963574655.1. Taxonomy (NCBI): domain Eukaryota; kingdom Metazoa; phylum Chordata; class Mammalia; order Primates; family Lorisidae; genus Perodicticus; species Perodicticus potto. The sequence continues at coordinate 30,243 of CAUYRH010047714.1, read as the reverse complement.
AGGGGGAAATTTCGAACTTCAGTAATGTCACCCTTGGGAATCATTATCTCCACCTGAGAGTTGGAAAAACTCAAACTATTAAGGCACTTTCCCAAATTTGCACAGTCAGGCTTGGCGCCTGTGACTCAAGCCTCCTAAGGCGCCAGCCACATACACCTGAGCTGGCGGGTTCAAATCTAGCCCGGGCCTGCCAAACAACAATGCAACCAAAAAATAGCCGGGTGTGGTAGCGGGTGTCTGTAGTCCCAGCTACTTGGGAGGCGGAGGCAGGAGAATCACTTGAGCCCAGGATTGTAGGTTACTGTGAGCTATGATGCCACAAGCACTCTACCCAGCGGGACAGCTTGAGGCTCTCAAAAAAAATACAAAGTCCCACAGTCAGTAAGTCTGCAGAGCAAGGATCAGGTGCACATTTGTATAACTATGAAACCTCTCCAAACTTGGGTGTCTCCTCCTCAGGAAACCATTATACAGAAGATGATTCTTATCAGCTTCAAGGGAACTTCCCATGCTGAGAAGTAAAATGTTTGACCACATTTCTCTTAAACTGAATCCTGTGACAATGTGTTTCTTTTATTTTTCCTTTTGTAACAATGGATTTCTTTAACAAAAAACAAATAAAAAACACCCAGGCCTTTGGCCCACCCTTGACCTACAATATCTGGTTTCGTGTCCAGGTAATTTGGCTTCTTTCCCACTGTATGGCAGGTGACTAGGTCGGGAGGAATCTGTATCTTAATCTACATGGTTGTTCTTGCTTATATTTGTTCTCTGCCAGATCCTGTACCCTTCATTCATCCTTTGGAACGTTCTCATGACAACAGAAGAATGGCAAGATAGCTAGCCAGACTAAAGGGACTGACTGAGTACACAGCCTCTCTCTCAGACTGAGGTGAGAAGATGGAAGGAGGAGGGCACGAGAGCGTCCTCTCCTCATTTCGCCCTTGAGAGAAGCGAGCAGTGAGTGAGTGTTAGGCCTGCTCTGCAGATGAGGAAACTGAGGCTCTGTAAGGTTAAGTGATTACTCAAGATCATGTGCCTAGAACCCAGATTCAAACCAGCTGCTATTATTTTTTCACAGATCATAGCTTAGCTTTCTGCCCATTCTACTCTGCAGCCTCTCATCTGTCCTTTTCCAGAAACCTGCCCCCAAACACACCAGATGATGCAGGGGTAGCTCTGCCATCTGAGGACTTCCACCTTCCCTTGGCATCTCCGTGACAGATGCAAGAACAAGACCCTCTTTCACAATGGAGACCTAGAGGGCAGGCAGCCACCGCGTAGGTTGGGCTGCTGGGCCCTGGAGGTGGGAGCCCTTCTGGTGCTATAGAGGAAATGCATCTCAGGGCCTCAGGACTCTTCCTGAACTGACCCTAGATCCACAGGAGAAGAGTTCTGGAAAGAGGCCTGGGCAGTAGTAGAGACTTGGTTCCATATTGCTAGGCTGAGCCTTTCGATAAGCCCACGAGGAAGACCCAGCAATATTTATATTTTAGCTTCAAGACAGGGAGGAGAAAAAAAAAAAAACACCCAACTAACTTGATTAGATTAAATATGCTTCAAGTGGGGCCCCAAATCCTCAGTTTTAATGTGTATTTGAAATTCAAGACATTTTCAGTGGTTTTGATGGCTATTTCTGACAGTATGAGGCCCCTAGTATTCTCTACCCATGGACTTTGAGGGGCAGGAGGATGGGGGCAGGAGTAGCTGGACTAGGTCAAAGTCCTTCAAGGGGTTCTTGTTTCTGGTCAATCACACATTGACAGTGTCAATATCTTTCACTCATTTTTTTTTTTTCTGGGCCTCTGGTTTTTTATTTGAACAAGAAGAAATGCTGTTTCCCATCTCTAGAATTTCATAAACAGACAAATGTGAATTTAGGAAGAAGCTGGACATAGACACTGAGCCTGTAGCTTTTGGACTGATATCTAATTCGAAAGGCATATAGGAGCCATTCCAAGGTCACCCACCTAGGCCTTCTTTCTTTCATCCCATCCAAATCAAGAAACGCAGCTGCCCCTTCAAGGAGTCTTAATGACTCGATATGGGTCATGGGGAGTTTTCCTGGGAAGCCATGGTGTGGCACTACTGTTGCATGGTAATTCTCCTATTATAGGGATTGAAAGAAGCTATTTCAAATGCAGCTCACAGTTTTTTTTTAAAAAGGAATCATATACTTCTTTGTGTATGTCATCTTTTCCCAGATGGATCCAAAATGAACCACATGGTTTTCCTATTGCAGAGTGTCAGATAGATTCATAGATCTGAGAGCAGAAAGGGGCTTCGAGAGCCAGTATGAGTGTGTCTCCTTTTCTTCCAACAGTTATAATTACGTTCTCCTCATTTTATGGACGGGCCAACTGCAGTTTGGAGGTTGGTGACTTCTACAATGGGATGGCCAGAGGGTGACGCCGGTGGAGTGGTTGGGGGATTGCCTGCCTTCTTTCACTTCCCCAAACTGCGTCTCACAAGCAAAAGTTTCCACCATCATGGGGAGAGTGGTTAAACAGGAAACTTTAAAAGAAAAAAGGAATATTGAAACCACGAAAATCTTGGCAGTAACGTCTGGTGAGATGCCACCACTGTGCACGGCTCTGGGTACTAAAGAGCGGCAGGATGAAGGTGAATGAAGTGAGGAACAGCCATGAACTTGGAGACCATGTCACTTTGCATCTGTAGCCTCCTGGTTTTGTACACAAGCCATATCTGGCCAGTGTTCATTAGATATGGCCTATCTCTGAGATGTTATAAAAATTAATTTATTCAGTGAGAAAGCCAGTTTGCAAAAGAGGGAAGATGGCCAATGAGGCCAAGATGACAGCAATTTCAGGCACCATGTAAGCTGATTAGTCTCAACCAGAGGAACTGCTTCCTGGCTGAGACCTCTGACTCTGCCAGCTGTCTTGGAGATTTGCAGTACTGGTCACAAGAGGTACCAGGCGGCCGCCTGCGTGATGGGTGAAGGACGAGACCTTATTAGGAGAGCCCACCAGGAAGCAGAGGGAGATAACCACAGGGAGGCATTCCTTTAGAATGATGGATTTGTTTTATTTTGCATATTTTTTTTTCATTACACAAGAATTGTGTTAATGATGCTTTTACATTACCTTTTTTTTCCTTTTTAATAACAAAGGGTTTTTCTTTTTTTAAAATTTCTCCCTTTGGAAAAACACAGATCCGATCTTGTCAGCTCCAGCTTAAACCCTCTCAGAGGCTTCCTCCTGTGCATTTGAAAATGACGCAACTCAAAAAACAGTCTTCTGCATTGCTGTCGTGAATAGATTTACACAGGACAGCTTTCTGTTTTGTTTTGTTTTGTTTTTTTAATTGAGACAGAGTCTCACTTTGTCATCCTCAGTAGAGTGCCATGGTGTCATAGCTTAGAGCAACGTCAAACTCTTGGGCTTAAGCCATTCTCTTGTCTTAAGCCTCTCTAGTAGCTAGGACTACAGGTGCCTGCCACAATGCCTGGCTATTTTTTGGCGGGGGGCGGGGAGCTTGTTGTTTAGCAGGCTGGGCTGGGTTCAAGCCCACCAGCCCAGGAGCATGTGGCCGGAGCCCTAACCACTGAGCATCAGGTGCCCCCAGTTTTCTCAATTGTTCAAAAAATGATATACTTCTGTAATGGTTGATCAATAGCCACTATCCCAAGCTGCTGCCTACTTCTTCCACTGTGGGAATCCTAGGTAATCCCCACATATAACACAGAGGGGAGCCAGGACTCTACTGCAGCTTATGGCCTGTGTCTGTTCTGCTGGGACAGGCCTGTGTGGTTAGTTGTCAAATGACAACCTGTCTAGAAGGCTGTCCACAATCAGACCCCAGGTACCCGCTGTTTCACTTCCTCACTCCCTTGCCTCTGATTCTGTGCCCTGGCCACACAGTGCTTGTCTACTCCTTGAGAGTGCCCTGCCTCCCTCAGGGCCCTGGAAAGTGCATGTCTTTCTGTCTAGAAAAGCCTCTCCCACGCTGTCCCCCTTTAACTTTGGGCGACTTTTCTCATCCACTTTTCAATCATTCATAAGCGGCTTCAGTTAATGTAGGCTGGCTGGCTGAGTGAATGATCAATCACACTTGAGGGGAGCTGGCACTTGCAAGGGCACGTACTCCATAGACAGCCATTGTCGTCACCGAGTCAGTCACTGCCTGGAAGAGGAAGGGAGCCTGTGCCTCGCAGGCCACTGCCTTCTCTCCTGCTCTTGCTGGGTGTTGCTGCTCCTGGACACAACGGCAGTGCCTCTTGGCTGTGAGTATTATCACTTGTAAAGAGGAAAAAAGGAAATAATCTGAATATTTGGGATTCCAAAATTGTGTTGTACCATGTAACAAGAACTTCCCTATCTCTTCTGATGCGATGTGGGACGAGAAAGAGAATGAGAGTGAAGTGAGGAAGGGAAGGAGAATTAGATAACCTGACACGTGCGGGGGACCCGTGACTTTCCACCGAGAAATCATTCCTCAGAGTTTGCAGCTCAGATTATCCTCTTGCCCATTCTCAGGGTGCAGGTCAAACAGGGGTCGGTCTCAGGCAGGGGCTCAACAGCTCAGTCTGTGGGTCACCATCTCAGAACCTTGGAGGAGGAGGTGGGAGGAATGGGTTAAGGAGGCAAGCAGGCAAGCAAAGTTGTTCTGCAATCCTTAGAAACAGCTCAAAACCACAAGTTTATCAGCTCTCAAAGTGTTTTGTTTTGTTTACTATGCTTCCCTTATTTTCTTATTATCCACTGGGCACAAACTTGCCTTGCCTTTACAGTCTACATTAAGTTTACAACCAAGAAAATGAAAGGAACAATTTTACAAGCATTGTGATGGATCCTGGTACCTCCACTGGAGCCTGAAATTAGGGGTGTGAATGTAGGTCTATTTTCCTCCCATGTCCAAATGCTAGCTGAGTTGGGCATAATACAGCGGTTTCCTTCCCTGCAGGGACACAACCCCCTGAAATGCATTACGATGAAAACACCAGTGTTTGTCAAGAGCTTAGAGCAGTGCTTTTCAAAGTGCAATTTTTGGAAATCTAGCCCTAAGAAATGTTCTGCTGGTAAAAGGATTCATGGTAAAATAAATTTGGAAAATGCTGCATAATCTCTTCCCTCTTGGGCAACCTCAGTACTTGTTAGTAAAGTGAGGGAGCTCTGTTACTCACAAGGCACCCCCCCAACGTGTCTGGCCATCCCACATTGCTTTCCTGCAATCTGTTCACATTTTGCTCTTATTCCAGTTCCATATGCTTTGAAGTTCCTGGAAGTTGCTCTCGGCAGTATGCCATTCATTCCTCAAACATTCAGGAGCCCTCACCACCAGCAGACTGTGCTTTAGGCTGGGGAACACAGTAGAAATAGCTGAATGCTCTGAGGATGTGGCTCCAGGCAGAGGGCCAAGTAGTGAGGTGGAGCAGTAATAGTCTTCTATGTGATGGCACATATATGTACCATTTATCATCCCAACTGGGACAACAGAGTGAAGGGTCACTGTTAATAATTTTACTGGGACAACAGGTGTAAACTAGAACATTCTCCTAAATACATAGAACAGACCCATAACATAGGGGTTATGTCTTTTTTTTTTGTCATTTTAGGAGCCACCTCTAGGGGAAATGGGTGAAAGTCACAGGGCAATCTATTTCAGTTCAAAATTAAAAGGGACTTTCTAACAGAGAGATTCTAACAATAGCACAGTCTCTTTCATGAGACATTGAGCACCTCAGTTCTGCAGATATGCTAGAGGGTGACCCACTCTCCAAAATGCGTTAGATGACACTGACATGTCAGACAGGCACCAAGGCTAGATGACTGGGGCCCGGGCTCTGATCTGAGAAGCACCTGCTCTTCCTGGACCTGTCTTTCTGTGAAGGTTTAATAGCTTATCTCATACAGGATGTCAAATCCTGCCAACCCAATGCAGGCATCCAGTAGAAAAGTAACAGGACTGAAAGATCAAAACCCTGGTGTTTTAGCATACTTAATATTCACTGTGTGCACTGATGTGTAAGGTAAATATCTCTTTGATTAAAATGAGTATAAACTGCCTTTAAATAAAGAGAATATTCTGTGTCACATAAGCAAAAGATGGTTAGAACTATTTGACCAAGTTTGAAGTGGATCAGAACCACTTCTGATTAATTGGATGAAGTTTGGTCAATAATAATTGTACTTTGACAATATAAGATGTTAACATTAGAGGAAGAGGGTGGGGCATATAGAGAAATTTTTTGTGTTTTTTTTTCTACTTGTCTGCAAGTTTGAAAAAGAAAAAAAAAGCCATATCCTTTTCTCCGGAGCCCTATTCACACTACGCCCTGTCTGATGCATTCCCTTCATCCTTAAAGATTCAGCTCAGTGGAATATCCCAGCTTTCCTGCCTTGAGGAAGTCACCACTCCTCAAGTTTGAGTTCCCAAATATTTTTGCATAGTCTGCGATTATATCTACCACCTACTAGTAAGGCATTCTGACCACATCTCATCTTCCTCACCCTAGTCTGAGTTTCTTTTAGACTGGAATATTTTTTTCATTTCATCCTTGCCTCCAAATACCAAGGCCAAACTCAACACTCAGTAAGCATCTCAGAGAAATTAATACATCAATCTAATTCGAACAAGTTTTTTTTAGTTTTTGTTTCTTTAAGAAAATTGTGGTGAAACATACACAACATACAAATTTCCATTTTACCCTTTTTTAAGTACAAGTATAGAATTCTGTGACATTAAGTATATTCCATTGTAGTGCAATTTTTAGATCAGCTTTAAATGGTTTAAACTGGTATTTACCAGAGCTGTTGGATCTACTTACTCTGGACCCATGGGACTGGTGACACTCAAATTTAGTCCTATCTCACTCCCACCAGGCACCTCCCTCCAAAATCTGTTTGATCAAGTGCGGTGTTATTTCATCCCATTTGAACCTGCTTGAATCAGTCACAACTGGTTCTGCCTAGGCTCCAGGAAAATAGTCAGTTACTCCAAGGTGGTTCTCTTTTTTTTGGCCTAATCTCTTGGCTTGACACTTTTCCTGCCCTTAATTTTTTTTTTTGCTGGGGCCTATCTTTCCTGTCATTCTCCTTTCTGCCCCCACGAAGCACACTGCACCCATCCCTGGCCTTGGCTCTGGGGTGAGGAGCTTGCATTCTGCCACCAGCTTTATTGTCCCACCTGTGCACCTGCGCTTTCAAAAGAACCCCTGCAGGCAGGCTTTTGTGGCAGTGATAATCAAACGGGCTGACTCATATTTAGAGAAACTCTTGTATCTGGGCAGCCTTGTCAAATGTTTAAGGACAACCCTACCTCCCTTCTGGGAGAGAAGGACATTTCTCACACTTACCTTCCCAGTTCTAAACATCGTGGTTTGAACTTAAAGAAATCAGTACTGCATGAGAAATAGGAAACAGGCTTTAGTGATTTTCCTGCCATTAACCAGCTGCGGGACTTTGGCCATGCTCTCTTTGGGACAATATTTTCCAATCAGTAAAAAGAAGAGGTTGGAAATTTTACACATAAAATTATTGATTTAAATATGATTTTAAAAATATTATTATTATTATTATGAGGTTTGTTTTGCTTTGTTGGGGGTGGGGTGGGTGTTGTTTGTTTGTTTTCAGCAGACTTTTTTTCTTGGGAAAAAGTGTTACCAAAGAAATAACGCTGAATTGCTCCGGTTGTCAAAGAACGTGTTTCTCTGCTCCCTGCGCTGTCTAACCCTCCGTGAAATTTGGAGGGCTCTTTTCCTTTTCCCCTGCTCTCAGAGGGAGCCCATTGAGTTTAATCTTGTGTGCCAGTACGTGTGTGACCAGGGGTCTTTATTCTCTATCCATATAGTCATCGCCCTCTTCTCTGCTCTGGTTTATGGCAAAACTTTCCACGCTGTTTCCTTCCTTCGGCCTCAGTCCCATGCTGTTGCAGCCAAGCTGTGTTCCCAAACACGAGGGTGCCTATGTCCCTCCGGTACCTCCTTCCTTCAGCCGCTCGGTTCAAACCTCAGGATAAGATCAAAGCGGAATTCAAGGCTTTGTCTTACAGCCTCTCCTCACCTTACACGGTCCTGCCTGCCGAACCACTCTCCTTTCCGTTCTAGCCATCTTCTCGCCCTGGTGGCCTCTGTCTAGTCTGTCCTCCCCTCTACTGGGTGACGTCTCTCTTCCCAGTACCCAGGGATCAGTCTTCGTCGTGACTGTGAAAACGGACACCTCTTGGGCCGCGGGGGCGGAGGGGGACCCGTCCTCCAGAGGCGGCCGCCAGGGGGCGGCAGGAGCAGCTCCAGATGACAGAGGGAGGCCGCGAGTGGGGGAGGGAGGAGGGACGGAGGGAGCGCGGGTCCCGGCGGTGCGGATCGCAAACTCCGAGCCAGAGTTCCCCGCGTGCCGGAGCCGCTGGCCGCCCGCGCAGCCCGACGCGGAATCCCGGCGCAGCGGGAGCCGGTGCAGGGCGGGCGCGGGGCGGCGGCCGTCCATGCAGCGGGGCTCGGGGCTGCCCGGCGCCAGGAACCACGCGGGGCGAGGCCGGGCGAGGCGGCCGCCGGCCGCTGCGGGACGCGGACCGCCAGGTGAGCAGAGCCGCGCGCCCCGCGTCCCCGACCGGCCTGCCGTGGCCCCGGCTCCGGCCCCCGCTGGCCGGCAGGGCAGGCTGGGCGGGCTGGCGCGGGCGGCCGGGCGCGGTGGGTGTGTCCGGGGCGCCGCGGGGCTGCTCCCGCTCCGGGCTCCGGGAAGCCGGCTGCCTGGTCCCAGCCGACGGCTGCGCCTCCTTCTCGCCTCCTCTTCCCTTCCTGGGAGTCTTGCTCCGTCCTGTCGCCAGCACTCACCCCTCCGCCGCCCGAGTCTGAAATTCTATGGACGGTCCAGCCTGGCAGTCCCCAGGTCGAGGCTCTGCGCTGCCTGGGTCGGATCGGAGGGGGACCGGCAAACGCACACCCACCCCGTGACCCCCACCCCACCGCCTCTCTCCTGCCTGGGGCCGGAGAGCTAGTAAAGTCCTGGTCGGAGCTCAACGAGCCCCAGCCTGGGGCCTCGGATCCGTGTATCTGTCTCAGCTAAGCGGGTGCAGCTCTGCGCCTCCGGGGAGCCCAAGTGGATGGGTTGTTTCCGCCAACCCCGGACACTTCCTCAAAGTGCAGCCGGAGTACCTGTGGCCGCTTGGCACGCTTACAGAATTACTTTTGCACAACTAGCTCACCTTGGGAGCCTTAGAGATTTGGAATTTAGTTTTTATTTTTCTTTGAAAGAACGTTAGTCCAGATTTGGGAATTGGATTTCAGGGTGTTCTTAAACCCACTTAGCATCTGGAATTTGTGGGTCCAGTGATATGTTTAAGCACCCAGCACTGTGCCCTCGCCCACAGCTTCCAGAACCACTTATGGAAAAGGTATTCTTGCGTCTCTCCCCTTCATTTTCTGTGAACCCTGCCCCGCTGTGTTTCACCCTTTGCAGGTAGTAAGTGAATCTGAAGTCTTGGCTATGGTAGCTGAATCCATCTTTGGATGCCTGTTGGTATTTGGAATAAGAGAAATAGAAACTCGAGAGAGGTCTGAGAAATCATCTTATCTAACTTTCTCAATTCACAGCTGAAGGCACCCAGGCACAGAACAGATTTTTCAAAGGTCACACAGCTTTACCCCTGTATCTGCAGTTACTCGGCTTTAATAAGGTCCCACTGGGTCCCAATATACAAAGAACCAAACATTTTAAAAGTGTGATTTAAATACAGTACTGCTCAATTCCTATAGATTTTTGTTGGCACCATAGTTGAATTCCTTTAGAAAACAAAATCCCAGCCCTGAATTAATGTGAGGAAGCAGATGGGAGTCCGGGGGCTTTCCTATAAACCTCTTGGAGGGTTTGGAGCAGGGGTTTCCCAGAGGTCTTGGCCTGGGAAATGAGTTTGGGTGATCAGACTACAAGAGCTGCATGAGCAGCTGGGTTCTCTCTTGTTGCAAAGCCAGCGGGTTGGACCCATGTAGTCATTTCTCTCCATGTCCAGCTCTGGCCAGGGCATAGGGTTGGCATTATCTTGTTTACAATCCCCATGCCATGAAGAAATGTTTCTAACTGGCTGCTAGGGAAAGAAAAATACAGCCCAGAGTTTGAGATTGAGATCAGCACTAGAGATTTTGCCTTGATTTTGTTTTTGCCCAGAATTGCTTGTGATTGCAATCAATTATCCCAGGAAGAGGCTGGGGTTTGTGTTGCCCTCTCCTCCTCCGCCCTCCACATTTCCCTCCATGGCACCATTTTTATCCCAGGTGCTGGGATTCTCCATGTTCAAGTGTCCCCAAACCCCCCTTCTCATGTTCCATATTTAGAGCTCAAGCATCACAAAATCCCTTCCACATTCTTCTGTGATATCTCAGGGAATTATTTCCCTGTCTCCATTCCCTCTGCCCCCACCTTAAGCCATGTCTAAATTACAGTAATAATGCCCTATCATGACTCCCAGCCATGAGTTGCTTTCTTCCTTTTAACCCATCTTCTTTCATGCTGACAGATTAATATTCCTAAAATTCTGATTTCACCACATTATTTCTCTTAAGAAATCACAATGGCTCCTTGGTATTCACATCTATTTAGTTTTTCTTCAGCAGATATTTTTGAGCATCTGCCATGTGTCAGGGGACTGTTACTACCTGTGAGGGCTTACATTATGAACATGACAATATCACCACCCCAAACTATCCCAGGAGAGAAAGAGAAGTAAAGAAATAAATGCAAAACACTACATGGGGATGTGCAAAACGTGAAGGAGACACAGTTGAGGGAGAACTTGATTCTGCAAGGGAGAAATTAGGTCAGTTACCAATGGGCTTTGAATCCTGAAGAGGAGTTTGAGGAGGTGACCAAGCTAGAGGAAGGGCGGGGGGCATACTAGGCAGAAGGAAGAGCTTGGAGGGAAGGCTGAGAGATGGAAAAGTACAGGTATGGACATGGTTGAATCAAGGTCAGTCTTCATCTGGTTATTTCAAATGTTTCCTAATTCCCATACACTTTATTGCTCCAAGGGCAGCCCGACTCTTCCCTGCCTGAAACCCCTTCACTATACTCAATCTCTTTACCACGGTCTTTTCTGCTCTCCAACCTCCCTTTACCCCTAGCTTAGAAATCCGGCTTTCTCTTTTACTAATCTAAATTGTGCCAGGCAGTATACCTAGTTCTTCTTGCCCCCACCCATCTCCCTGTTCCCTGCGTTGTTTGTGCTGTCATCATATTCAGCCTGGACATGATGCTGTGGGCCAGCTTTCTCTCTCCAGCCACCCCGGCCCCTTCTAGGTCCTGGATCATGCTGCCCGCACATATTAACAGCCCCAGCAAACTTGAAAACACATGATTTGACTGCATTTGACCTCCTATCTAATTTTTCATTTTTTTCCATGTTTCCCACCTTTTTTCTTTCTTCGTGTAGGTGAGGAATTGTGATATTTATTTACCTATGTGCAGATATAAAGGTTTCATGTCTATTTGTTGAAATGTTCTCTCTGTGAAAGTAATGGATGAAAAATGTTATGCCATTCCAGCCCCAGTGGCTCATGCCTATAATCCCAGCACTTTTGGAGGCTGAGGCAGGAGGATTACTTGAGGCCAGGAATTTGATACTAGCTTGGGCAACATAGCAAGACCCTTTCTCTAAAGAAATTAAAAAAACTAGCTAGGTGTAGAGGCATGTGCCTGCAGTCGTAGCTACTTGGAAGGCTGATGCAGGAGGATCATTTCACTTGAGCTCAGGAATTTGAAGCTGTAGTGAGCTGTTGTCACACAACTGCACTTCAGCCTGGGTGACAGAGCAAGACCTTGTTTCAAAAAAGAAAAAATATGTTATGCCAGGAGCCAATATGTGACGCTGGCTGATGCTGGGGACAGGGAGAGCCAGGAGAGACTGCTTTCCTCCTCTGCAGGACAGGCATGCGAGACTGGGAAACGCCTTCCTCTTCTGGGCCTCTTTTCCTCTTTTCTCCTCCTACCCATCAAAACTTTCTCCTCCTGTGCCCAGAGCCTGGCTGTTCTGATAGTCTCATTTAGGCCCTGTTTAGTGAGCACTGGTGTGTGCTATGCTTGGGGCTTTCAGTTGTTTTTTTTAATCTTCCCAGAAAACCTGTGCTGGTGACATTATCATCTGCATTTTATAGGAAGAAAGCTGAGGCTTACTTGCCTGAGGTCAGCAACTCAGGTTGTAAACTGAAATCTTAGAACCCAGCTCTGTAAGTCATGTGTACTTTCCACTATTTCATTTTTTTCCTGAAAGGGTTGTCTTTGGAATATCTGAACCAGAATTAGGATATGATGAAAAAAAATACAGAATCCAGGGTGGACACAGGGCCTTGAGAATTGGGATTTTAAGGTTATCTCAGGTGATTCTTCTGTACACTCGGGTTTGAGGACCGCTGCCCTGGGCTGCCTTTACAGGGAGGGTCTAGTAATAGGTGGTGAGTTAATACACCACTTTCTCCAGGTAACACATTCCTTTTTAATAGAGGCCTTGACTTAAAGGCATGAGCAATGGATAATTGTGGCGAGGCCAGGAGGACAGCCCTCTTTTAGTTCAGTCCTGAAAGCAAGTCCCCTCTGCCCACCTGAGGCCACATGAGCCCAGCCCCATTGGATTCACATGAATTTCTTGTGGAGCCTGAACAAATGCTGGGAGAAGGATCGGGGTGGGTTTGCTCAGGAGCCCCAAGTTACCCAGGGGGAGAAATGGTTTTGTACTCTGCAAGAGCCCGCTGCTGCTTTCCTGCGATGCTGAGTGGGTCTGCCCATGCACAGATCTCCTTTGTTCAACAGGCCTTTATTTCACCCTGTCCCACACCCAGCCTCAGTTTCCCCTAATGGGGGAACCAGTGTGCCCGTTTGCAAAGCCTCATGCCAAGCCTGGAGGCACGTGCGGGGGACACAGTGTCAGTGTTGGTCCTCATCCCCTTTCTTTCTCTTATCTGCTTTGTGCCTGATCAGTGCTTGAAACAATGGGTGCTCAATATATGCATTATGGGAAAAATGTAGACAATCTGAGGCCCCCTCACACACAGGAGGTTTGTGTCTGAAGGGCTGAATATTGCAACCTTGCATTGAAATGAGCACCCCCCTCCCAGCTGCCTGGTAGTAATGATAAAGAACTACCCTCCAGCTTCCCTGCTCTCTCTCTGCTCTTTCCCCAGCCTCTTTTTAGAGTCCCAAAGAAGAACCTGAGAAGCAGGTAGGTAGTTCTGTGTATTGATGGTTAGTAGTCCTGGGAAAGTGGTCTTTTTCTGTTTGTCTCTTTTTCTTTTTACCCGGCCTTTCAGCTGGGCATACCACACACATTGCCTTTCCGAAGCTGATCACTTAGGTGGTACCCCAGGCAATGCTCCCCCATCGTCCTGCTCCTCTTGGGCCTGGTCTGAGGGTGGTGAGCCAGGCTTGTGCTGGTGTGTCTTTTCCCAGAAGGGTGGCACTGAGCAGTCCACAACCGGCTGGGCAGCACGTGGCCTGCCCCACCCTCCCAGCCCCTTGGCTTGCTGCCCGCGGCCTGGCCAGCAGCGAAGACCAAAGTAATGAGTGATTAATGGGCGCCCCATCTAATCTCCTGCCAGGGGAAATGAAGGGCTGACCATGGGCTGGGAGCTCGTCATGACCTGCTCCAGGTGGGCTTGGAATGCACCCAGCTCAGGATAGGGATTAAGGCTTGAAAGATGAGAGGAAATGAGATGTTAACCCTTTAGGCCGTGGCCCTCTGAGGCCCAGTAGAGAAATGGCAGGGGAGTTATCAGCAGGCATCTGATGAAAGGGGAGCATCGGCCTTTGCTTTCTGGCAGGGATGCAGGCGTGTGACTACTGTGGTGAGGAGGGTGACGAGCTATGTCTTTGCCTTCATCCTTTCTCTTAGAGACATAGGAGTGAGTAGAGAATTAACTTCCTATGAAAATGGATAAATGGACTGCTGGGAGGCTGCCCTATTCGTTCCTTTTGGAAAACTTCTGATCTCAGTGGCAAGTTATAAATTTGTAGTTGCCAAACATACTTTTCCTCCTGAAAGGTAGTACCGTTTGTAATTTGAAGGAGAGGAGCCCCCCATTCTCCCAGGTTGGGCAGCAGTGGTGATGGTGCCGCAGGGGCACTCCCTGAGCTCAGGCCTTGGCTCCACCAAGCTGTGGGCGCCCCCAGCAAGTTCCTTAACCTCAGCCCTCTCAGAGCACATAGAATTGCCACTTGAATGTCAGCTATCACTTTTTTCCTACCTGCCCGGCTGAACCCTGAAACCATATCGTCTTTGGAAAGGATATAAGCAGCTTCTCCTCCAGGGCTCTGGTTGAGCTCGCTTATTTGACCCCTGACCCTCACATGCCTCGAATTCTGGTCCTGCTTGCCCCTCTCTTTGCCGCCGGCTCCTTGGTCTCCAGCTGCCCCTTTGTTGAGTCTCCCAACCTCTTGTGTCCTGCCATCGTGCTAGGTGGCCTGAGCATGGGTGGGCTGGGTAGTCCATCTGTTTGGACTTCCAGTGGTGCTGTCCGTTCTGCACTGGCTGTGCTTGTTGCTGGTTTTGCTGTGGCCTGACAGCCCTGAGCAGAGTGGCCGAGGGAAGAGAAGGCATCTGCTTTGAGAGCAAAATCAAGAGCCGTGGAGACAGTCTGTCCCGGCTCTGCCCCCTTTTCTGGTGTCTCCACACTCTGGTGGCCTCATCCCTGATGGGGGCTAATAATAGTTCCACTTACCTACCTAGTGATAGAAGGAGCAAACCCAACAGTGGACTCGAGGCCCCGTGGAGACTGGGTTGGGGGAGATTATTGCTGGTTTTACGGTGAGCCCTGGGGCTACAGCCGGGTTTGCAAGTTTTGAAGTTTCATTATAGGGTGTATATAGTGACATTATATTATAGCCTTCAGCTCCATTTAGTTTCTTTTCCTGAACAGACAAGTACCCAGGGCTTGCTGATTGGGAGTGATATTTCAGTTGAGGACAAGGATTTCATTCTTCTTGAAAGTCAAAAATATCTGATTAGCTAAGGGAGGAGGAGCTGCCATCTGTGGTCAAGTAATCAGGTATGGGGTTTGTCTGTGTTCATTTATTTAATCCTCTTGTCAAACTGTGTGCACTAGACATTATTTCTGTTCTACAGCTAGAAAACTGAGGCTCAGAGAGGTTAAGGGACTTGTAGAGTCTCACATAGTAAGTAGATGCCAGAGAGGTGTTTGAATTCCATGTCATTTAACTCCAAAACAAGTGCTCTGGGGGAGTTAACAAACCAGGTAGTGAGTGCCTTGGTGACAAAAAGCCTCTCTCTTTCTCTTTTTCTTCTTTCCCCCTTATTCTTATGTAAGCATATATATATGCATAATTATTCTGTTTTCTCCTTGATATCACCTTTAATTTAGTGTGTGCACATTTGTTTTACCAATACCTGATATGATTT
Organism: Perodicticus potto; assembly: GCA_963574655.1. Classification (NCBI taxonomy): domain Eukaryota; kingdom Metazoa; phylum Chordata; class Mammalia; order Primates; family Lorisidae; genus Perodicticus; species Perodicticus potto. Next base: position 14,886 of record CAUYRH010047714.1, on the reverse strand, counting down.
CATGTAAACATTTCCCACCTTCGGTCCCCATCACTTTGCTCCACAGTGGTTTCCTTAGACATTCTCCAGCCTCTGTTGGTGATCTAGGTTTTTCTAGTTTTTCCTGATTTAAAAATTACTATTACCAACATGAATGTGCAATTTTCCACTATTTATTTATTTATGATCTCATGTTTCGTTTTGGAAATTCAGTCCCTGGCCATGTGATTACCACGTCAAAGGCAGGAGCTGTGGTAACAGTGTTCCATGCTTAGGGGGCTTCAGGGAAAGGGTGGCTGGAGGCCCAGGTGAGGGGACTGGGCGCTTGTTTTCTGCTTGTACTTTCCTTGCCTCATTAGTTACTGTTCTTTCCTCCATCAGGCGACACTTTACTCTCAGGGAGGGATATAAGAAGCTCTGTTCTGGTGGTAACTTCCAGAGTTCCACAGAGAGAAATTATGCACTGCACATACTACGTACAAGGGCTGACAATTAAGTTAGAGACCTCATGTTAGATAGAGTGCCCCACACCTCATTGCTGAACGTCACTGCTATGGAAGCACTCCCCTTGGGAAGCTGTGCACTGATGCCACAGCCTGGTCCACCCTTCAGAGGAATTTTGGAACACTTTTTGTGGAATGGCCATCAGAGCTGTCATCCTGCAAGGTCTGACAATTAAGTTCATGAACTCACCACTGTGTGATTACATTGGCAGCAATGTACGAACAATTTGGTGAGGTTTCCTAACTTTGGTCTATCAGTCTCTCACATGTTAGTGTGGCTGTGTGGCAGTGTCTTGCTGAGTGGCGTTCATTGTTATTGCACGTTTTTGTGTGTCATACAAAACCGCTGATGGCCATTCCAACATTCAAAAACGCTGAGTTCCAAAATTGCTTTGAAAGGTGGGTGAGGTGCTGGGATTGGCGCAGAGTGTCCCGAGGGGAGGACTTCAGAGGTGACCATAGTGACATGCAGCAGTGAGGTGTGCAGCACCATTCCTAGGATGAGTTCTCAAACTTATTTGTCAGTCCTTGTACGCACTATGTGTAGTGCATATGAACCTACAGTGAATTACAGGCCTGGGATTGCACCAATGAGCCCCAGACCTTCTATTCACCTTAAAGATAATGTTGATGCTCTTGCCTGGGGCTAGGGGTGAGGGTCCTACAGCCTTGGGAGGGGGCAGGTGAGAGGAAAGTCACTGTGAGGCTAGGGGACCCAGAAGGGCATTAGGCTCAGATCGGTGGGAATTCAAAGAGACTTGAGGAACCCCCCCATCCCATAGGGAAAAAATAGCGTGTGGGGAGGGGAGGGAAAAGGAAGTAGGAGCCTATCGTGTTTTATGGGAGGGCTGCATTCTTGAAGACCTCACAGAGTGCAGATCTGTCATTATTCAGACACTTTTTCCCAACAGAACAGATGTGGAGTGCAGTGTGCGTTTACTCGTTACAGCCTCAGAATGCATGGTTTGGCTTCACTGTGGCTCTTCACAGTGACAGTATTCTCTGTTACGCTGCACAGCACACTGACTTGTAAATTGCCCACTTGGAATTGCGTGACAGTTATTTGGCTTTCTTAATGTCTGAGCTGGTGGTGGCTGGCCTTGCTGTTATCACCATCATCATCATCATCGCAATGTTTTCAGTCTGGGGCTAGCACCACCATTTGACAGACTGTCTACATCAGGGTTCGGCAGATTTTTTTGGAAAGGGTATATTTTATGTTTGTGGGCTGTGCGATCTCTTTTGTAACTAATTCATTCTGCCTTTGGAGCATAAGAAAAGCCTCCAGGTATATCCAACCTTTTTTCTTTTCTGCCACACATCGGAAGAATAAGAGTTGTCATGGGCCACACATTAAATATACAAACCAGTGAAAGTTGATGAGTAAAAGAAAAGATGCATGCATGTTTTTTCACAATATCAAACACCACAGATAAGCAAAACTGTCCTCAAATAATCTGCATGTGGCCTGTGGGCCGTAGATTGGACACTTGTATATAAATGAATGGGCAGAGCTATGTTGCAATGAAACTTTATTTATGGGCACTGCAATTTGAATTTCCTATAATTTTCCACATGCCATAAAATATTCTTCCCTAAAGTTTTGCTCAGCCATTTGAAAATGTGACAACAGGCAGAGGGCCACATTTGACCCATGGGCCAGAGTTTGCTGACCCCTGGGCAAGATTACTATAATATTTGAAAATTGTTTTAAATTGTAGGACTAGTGAATGTTAAAACAGCCCAATAGGCAACAAAATAATTCATGCAAGTTCCAGTGCTCATAAAAGTATAGCTCAATGCACAAGTTCTATCAAAAGATTGTGGGTATTCTTCAGCCTGAATGTAAGCAATTACTGTCACACAATTTGTAGTTCTTTAAGTAGTTATTCTAATGAATTAAAAAAATTAAATCATATGATTTCAAACTTTTGGCATCTAATGGCTTTGTTAATATTGTTGTCATTTTATTTCATGATTCGAATTGTGTGCCCTAAACATGTTTATTATTTGGTACCATCCTGGAATCCAGTGATCCCACTTAAGTCCTTACAGCCCAGTGGCTGATAGTAAGGCATTTAGAATTGGATTCTGGCTGGAATTTTTATTGTAAAAAATTCCTTCCCCCTGGGGAGGGCATAGAAGGAGCACCAAGGCTTGTGTTTGGCATATTGTGAATGTGAGATAAACTTTTGTGCTCTCTTTTCCCTTTCTTTTCCTCCCCACCGAAAAGCTCTGTGTATTTGGTCAGCTCCAAAACACACTGAGTGCTTTGAAAATGTTACTTTGGTTCCTTCCACATGCAATAAAGTCACTAACCTTTTGAAATGGAAACAAAAACAAAGACTGTTCCAAAGCAGAGTTTCCCGTCCTGGGTCACTAGCTTTCCCTTACTGGAGAATAGGCAGCGCTGTGCTGAGACCAACAACGGCCAGCTAGGGCCAGACAAGAAACCCTGGATCCAAAGAAGGCGCCTCCAGCTGGGTGCATACCCAGCTCTCCCACCAGGGGGGAAGCCTGGGCTGCTGGCTGTTCTGAGTTCCACAGCTCCTGGGTGTATCTTGGTTTCAGAGATTCCAACAGTAGGAAAGCCAGAATCCCTTCCAGATAGAAGACCACCAGCCCCGAAGGTGACTATGATGCTGTGGTTCTTGGCTCAGGAATGTGCTTTTGCTGTGTGTGTTGGATGGAAGACCCATCTTAAATAGATGTGTGTTTGTGTTGTTTAGGGGGTGAAGGCGCATAGCCACGTGTGCTTTCTGGCCTGGGGTCTGGCAGGAAGTGAAGGGACGCAGCCACTATCCTTTGGCCAGAGAGATTTGTCACTATTAAGTTGGGTGGGAGGGCTGGTGTTCTTCCTGTGTGCTGGGAGCTCTTCGGTTATAGGCCAGTGATCTTGTCACCAAGGGCAAGGATGTTGGGTCCTGACTTTGCCACTAACTTGCCCTTTGACCTCTAGCAATCCATTCTCATCTCTGAGTCACTAATTCTTCACTCTTAAATGAGTAATGATAGACTAGATCACTTCTGGGTGGCTACTTCTCTTTGGGGTCATGTGGGGAGCCTGGACTTCCAGGCTCAATAAGATGTCCCTCTCCCTCCTTGCTGGCGTGGTCAGAGGAGGCCCAGCAATCAGTCCGGACTCTGACTACCACCCAACAGTTACAAGGCCATGCGTCCCCCTTCGCCTCCCTGTTATGGTGCCAGTGAAGCCACAAGGGGCACCGTAGTGGGGCACTGCTGCTCCTACTAGCCCGGGGATGTCAGTGGAGATCTGCTGGGGAGCTGACACTCTCACCTCTGCCCAGAAGTAGCGATGCCTCCTCCTTCCTCCCCAGGCATTGCTGGAGGCCAAGTGGGGAACCTGGACCTGTCTTCATAATGAAGTGGGGCCCCCTTTCCTGCTGGAGCAGTGTCAGCAGAAACAGCTAAAATGGAAGATTTAAATAAGATCTAGTGCAGTGTTTTTCAACCTTTTTTTATCTCATGGCATACTTGAACCTATAGTTAAACTTCTATGGCATACTTAAATTATGATGATTGAAAAGAAGAGTTAAAAAAAAAAAAGAATATACTTCCTGTGCTTTGGACTTCTTCCGAAAATAATTTAATTTGTGATCTTTAAAAATTTTTGTGACACACCAGTTAAAAATCACTGATCTAGAGCCTCTATTATAATAACCTCAAACATCCAAGTTTCAGTAGAAAATTAGTCATCATATTGAGAACCAGGAAGATCTCAAACTGCATGAAAAAAGACAATTGATGGAGGCCAGCACTAATTTGACAGAGGTGTGAGTATTATTTGACAAAGACTTTAAAGTGGCCGTCATGAAAATGCTTCAGTGAGTAATGATGAACATGCTCGGAATTATGCTTAGCATAATGTCCTCTAGCAAATGGAAAAGAATAACAATAAAAAGTCTCAGCAAAGAAATAGAAGATATCAAGAAGGGCCAAATGGAAATTTTATTTCATTAAAAATAGTTGTACAACATTTTATTGTAAATTGACAAGTTTTAATTATTAATATTTATGTGTAGGACTTGAAACCCATGCCCTTAGCTGTAAGAATACTTGCTTATAAATAAACAAAAGAGCTCCCCCCACACAGGAAGGGTTTAACACACTGGAATAACTTATGACACAAAGTGATGTTATGGGCACCAAAGTGATTTCTGAATACAATGTGGAATAATTAATTCAAACCTAGCTAACATATCCTTTACCTGAAATACTTACCATTTTAAATAGGGAGAACTTCTGAAATCTACTTGCTAAGAAGCAAGTTTAAAATGTACAATATGCTATTGTTACCTGTGTTCATCACACTGTGCAACAGATCTCAAAAAAAATTATCCCTCTCTGAGATTTTGTACTCTTTGACCATCACCTCACCACTCCCTCTGCTCCCCAACCTCTGTAACCTCTGTTCTACTCCCTTCTGCTGTGAGTTTGGTTGTTTTAGATTCCACAGGTAAGTGAGAACATGTGGTATTTGTCTTTCTGTGTGTGGCTTATTTCACTTAGCATTATGTCCCCTAGATTCTAGATGTTTGGGGCTAAATAAGTATACCGCATTTTCTTTATGCATTTTTTTGTTGATGGACACTTAGGTTGATTCCATAACTTGGCAATTATGAACAGTGCCGCAGTAAACATGGGAGTGCAGACACCTCTTCAACAAGCTGATCTGAAATCTTTTGGGTAAATACGCAGAAATGGGATTTCTATATCATTTGGTAGTTCTATTTTTAGTTTTTTCGAGGAACCCCTCCCTATAAGGTTTTCCACAGTGGCTGTGCTAATTTACATTCCCACCAGCAGTGTACAAGATTTCCATTTTCTCCACTGTCACCAACACTTGCTTTCTTTCTGATAATAGCCTTCAGGCATGAATGATACCTCATTGTGGTTTGAATTTGCATTCCCCTAAAGATTAGTGATATTGAATATCTTTTCATATCCCTGTTGAACATTTTTAAGTCTTCTTTTGAGAAACATTTAGATTCAAACTATTCAGATTCCTTACCCATTTTCTGTTATTTAGTTGTTTGAGTTCCTTATATATTTTGGACATTAACCCCTTGTCAGATGTATAGCTTGCAAATATTTTCTCCCATTTGGTAGGTTGTCTTTTCATACTGTCAATTGTTTCTTTTGCTGTGTAGCTTTTTAGTTTAGTGTCATTCCATTTGTCTATTTTTTGCTTTATAATCTGTGCTTTGGGGGTTAAATGCAAAAAAAATTAATCCAGACCAATATCATGTAGTGTTACTTCTAGTAGCTTTATAGTTTCTGGTCACACATTTAAGTCTTTAAACCCAAATAGAAATTTTAGAACTGAAAAATATAGCAGAAATAAAATCTCACTGGGTGGGCTAAACAGCAGGATGGAGATGACAGGAAAGAATCAGTGAATTTGAAGATATATTAATAGAAATACCCAACCTGAATAATATAGAAAAAAACAGACTGGGTAAAAAAAAAATAGACTGGGAGAGAAAAGAACAGAGTCCTGGGGGCCTGTAGAACTATACAAAAGACCTAACATTTGTGTCTTTGAATTCCCAGGGGAGAAGAGGGAGGTTGGGACTGAAAAAAATGAAATACTGGCTGAACATAAAACACAAACATACACATTTAAGAAGCTGAGTGAACCCTTAAACAGGATAAATACAGAGAAAGCTATGCCAAGACACATCATAGTCAAACTTTTGAAAATAATTTTGAAAAATAAAAATCAAGGAGGAGGACTCAGTCTTCCTGGTTTGAAGACTTACATAGCTATAATTATCAAGGTAAGTGTTGTATCGATGGAGAGATAGGCACATGGATTAGTGGAACCCGATAGATTGCCTAGAAATATACCCATCTGACTTTTGACAAAGATGCATAGGGCAGTCAGAGTAACAGTAACTGCAGTTACCCTGACAGTGGTTTAGAAGAGGCTGGTGCAAGGTGGCATGGAGAAGAAAGAGGTTATTTAAGAAATAATACAAAGGAAGAATTTAGAGTTGGCAGTGATTGGGCCTATGGCACACAGGAGAGGGGGATCACAGAGGCCTAGGCAGGCTTGGAGCTTCATTCACTGGAGGTATGGTGCTGCCACCATTGAACTAGGAGGATTTGAGATGGAACTGGAGATGGGTCCTTTGATTCCTCTTGGGTGGTCCATAAGTAGGAGGCAAGTAGAAGTACAAGAAAGCATTCTAAATGAGAGTGTAGGTCTTGAGATGTTGGGTTTTTGAGACCCTAATTAACATCAGGGTAAAAATCAAAGAGGTTAGAGTCTCAGAGTACTTACCTAGAGTGCATGGTTTGTTAGTGAGGTTTGATTACTGTTGACATTTTTCTAGTTCTAGTTTGAGTAACAGGGAGAGCAGATTTATGTGGATCACAGCCACTGACGGTGGAGTTCAAGAAGGGTATGGTTACAACTTTATTCCTTTCAAACCCAATTGCCTTTTATTGTCCTCCTTGACCTCTAGGTGACCCTTGACTTCCAATGACTTGCCTCTCTTGGTTTCCTTAAAAATATTTTCTAATTTATATGATGGCTATCTTTTTTACATTATCATACTCTTTTAATCATGGCACCCAATTTAGCTTTACTTAATACTGGCCCATCACAGAATTGTGTCAAGGAAGTAAGACTAATTTGTTAGGTGTCTGCTTTCTTCTGTAAGGCTATATAGAGCCTTTTAGCATACGTTGCACAGCAGTGATTGCTACAAATCATTGTCTAGATTTCTATCACTTAAAAAAATAATGATATAACTTACAAATGTCCACACATGAGCCTCAGGAGTAGAGCAGGAAAAGGCAAATTCTTTTCCCTGATACTCAAAGGCACCAAGGGCTGCATGTGTGCTGGCTGATTTATGGTGGCAGAGGCATGTGGAGCCAGGATGCGTTCTACATGGGAAAATGCTTGGGGGCACTGGGAAAATATCCTGGACTCAAGGCCAGAGCTGTCCTGAGTGCGTGTGGCAGAGCACCTCACACACACCATCTCCTCTGGCTAGCGCCCAGGCTGCAGCCTATGTGATATGCACCAGGTAAATGTGAATGCAAGCACCTCTCCTGGAAATGTATGTTTAATGCAGCAAGGAGGCCTGAGAGGCAGTGGAATGCAGTGGTAAGGTGAGCTGGGTTTCCAATCATGCTGCTGCCACTTACTAGCTGTGCGACTCTGGGCATATTGCTTCATTGCTCACAGCCTCAGTGTCCTTTTCTGTAAAATGAGGTTTTATAGAAGCCTTATAGAGTTGTCTTGAGAATTAACTAAAATAATGTTTTATTAAATAATGTTCAGTCTGATTAACACAGGCTGTCAGGGTTTGCCTCTAATTGGCTGTGGTACCTTGTACCAGTCATCTGATTTCCTCATGTATCAATTTACTCATCTTTGAATCATGATTATAAAATAATGAAATTGGGGCACTGGATTAAAATCTGTCATATTTGTGTGTGTATGAATGTGTGTTTTGTGTGCTTTGTGTTTCTGTGATGAGATGGCCATCAGAAAAATCACAAGGGAAACGATAGGTAGGATTAAAGAGATAAAATTAAAATTGACTTACATGAGAATTACAAATAAAATTAAAAGACAAAAGCTAAACAAAAAAAGTCCCAACTTGACAGAAAGTAAAGAGTTAACATTCTTAATGTAGAAGAGTTCCTAAAAATCAATTCATAACATTATGATCCCCACAGAAAAATGGGCAGAAGAGGTAGTAAAAAATTCACAGATGAGACCGTAGAAATGCCTAATAAAAATGAAAATCTGTTCCAACTTTGCCAGTAATCGAAGGAGTACATGTTAAAATGACTTACCGTGTTTTTGCCTGTTGTGACAAACACTGGCTGGTTGTTCACCAGGTTTCCTCCTGGGAGTACAGGTGGACCACACTTCCCACATTCTTTGCAGTCAGGTGTGCTGCCATGTGACAAAACTAGGTTATGGAAAGTGAGTGGCAGTAATTTGAGTTAACTTCATGAAGCTGCTACTCAATCCTCTATGCTTTCTCTTTCTCCTGGAAAGAATCCAATTGAGGATTCCGAGGCCCTTGTGGAGCCACGATATGGAAACAGACTTGTCACTGGGTGCCTGGGTGATTGCGTGGAGCAGAATGTCCCTGCCAGTCTACGTCAGTGACTTGACCAAAAATCCTTCTATTGTGTTAAGCCACTGAAATTTGGGGATGGTTTGTTGCAGGGTTTTTCTACCCTAACTACTTGCCTATCAAATTAGGAATGATTATAATCAGAACATTATTGGCAAATCTGTTTATTTCATCTACTATCTATAAGATTTTAGGTTGAGACCATTCTTTTTGAAAATGATCTATATGTATGAAGGACCTTAAATAGTCATACCATTTAGTTTAGTGATTCTATTTCTAGGAATCTATCCTAAGGGACTAAGCAGAGAAATAGATAAAGAATTTTATATAAAGATAGTTATCAGATATGCCATTGATAAGGGAATATCATTAGATATGTTATCTGGCGTTTATAGAATGGGCTATGATGCAGTGATTAAAAACAATTTTACAATTATTTGATTAAATAATTGTATAAATTAAATAATTTATTTAAATAATTAAAAACAATTACTTAATGAGATGCCTGTAATATAAGATGAAAAAGAATATAAAACTATACATATGATTTTTTAAAGAAATATATGTAAAATATCCAGATAATACATATCAGCATCATGCATAGAAGAAAATAAACATAAGAACACCAAGAGGTTTAATAGTAGTTATCTTGGATTATGAGACAATGAGTAATTTTGACTTTCTTCTTTACATTTCTCTATAGTTTCAAACCTTCCTCAATAAACAAGTATAATTTTATACACAGATTTTTTTTCTAAAAAAATACCACGTTAACTATGTTCTACTCTGCCCTGAATCCTCACCTGGGTCTGTTTTGAATGTGATACCCACTCTCTGTGTACGTTCTTTGGTGTTAGTGTGCTTGGCCTCCTTCCCTGACACACGAGTGTGCTCACAGATGTGCCCAGGTGCCTGCCAGCATGGCAAGAGGCCATTTGTCGGCAGCAGGACCAGAGTCTTGTTTCTGAAGATGGGAAGGTGGCCTAAACCAAAACTGCCTTTTGTCCCATGGTCACTTGGCTTTAGCCAAGGTGGCTGAAAAATATATTGGTTTTTGGAGTAAGATGGATCATCATCTTGGAGAAAGATTGAGCAGCACATCAGAAAAGCTGTGGTTCCTATGTAGAGCTCAGCTAAGATAGTCTGATCTTTTTTCCTTTGATAGCTATAGCCGGGGGATTGTAAACTGCTCTTGGCAAGGCTGCTGGGGAAAGGTTGAGTCTGAGTGGCCAGGAAGGCTGGAATCTGTAGGTGTCTTTGATTCGTAGGTAGGGTAGTCTGCATCCTATCCCGGCTGTTTATTTGGGAGTTGGTGGCTTTGGGTGTGGAGTGGAGAAAGCCATCAGAAGTGTTAATTTCCGAAACAATTAGCAGTTCCTATGGAAGAGGAAAGTTGCGGTTCATAGGTTCAGATCTTGGGTTGGGCAGCAGAGCCTTGGAAACACAGCACCTGTACAGAAGAGAAAGCCCAAGAAGTCTGAGCGGGAGGACTGTCTGTCATCACAGAACACACACTGCACCCCAGGCTCCGTTCTAGGCGTGAGGGATAAAATGAGGAAGTCTGTGCGGAAGCTAGGACAAGGACATTGTAATGCTACACTGTGACAGTTCTCACACTGGAGTTTTGCATGTGAGACCCACTCAGCGGCACAGAACTGAACCAGGTTTCTGTAGATCAAGTGACTAAGTAAGTATTATCTGGGGACGAGAAAGCATTCTGACTGTAGAAGTTTTCCCCTACTTTGATCCATAGTATCATGTCATCTGAAATGGAGAAAGCAACATTGCACGGAAGCAGGAACGAATGGCTCATTTATTTTAAATGTCTCGCCTGCCTGAAATTTCTGCCCTTAAATGTTTTCCTTAGTTTCCTGGGAAACGTTTTTTAGGGCTGAAAACAAATATAAACCACACCAATGTTAATAACTGTGAAAATTATGCAATGTGTGTTGTAATCCTTAACTAATCTGTGCTGATTACCTAATTTCTCCAGGTGAGGAAGGAGAAGCAAGGTCTTTTCCTTAATAAATAACAAAACCCACTGTAATGCATTCGCTCGAAAGCAGCCAGGGAGTTTTAGTAGATCGTCTCCACATTTCTTCCTAATTCAGATTCTATGGGTTTTAATGTCACTCCAGGCAGGCCAGCCAGTCTGCAGTGTGGGGGTTCCCCGGGAAGGAAGGAAGTTTGGATATGGCAGGAATAAAAAGGATAGACCCTATGAAGTGGTAGGAGAAAAAAGATCGTGAGCCAAGGACCTGCTAGGGGAACATTTCTCTGGCCATCCTCCAAAGAGCAGAAGAAGGCTGGAAATGTGACTGGGCCTGGGCTCTCTGGTCACCTCCCTCCACCCCCACCCCCAGGACTTCATGGCCTGGGGCCTGATTTCCTGAATGTGCTGTTATGATTGATAACTGCCACCAGAGGGCTTGGGAGGGCAGGACCATGGTGGTGGACTGCATCTGTGGTGGGTGAGCACCATCAGTTTTCTCCCCCCGGGGCAGTGTGTAAATGTTTGCTGAACAGCAAGGGGAGAAACCACACAGGGGCCCTGCTTTATGAGACATCTAAAGTCTGAAAGAAATGTGCCATTCATTCTCCATCCAGTCATCTGTTCATCCGTTCATTCATCCAACTTTTTTTGCATGCCCTCCTACCAGGCAGTGTACCTGGTGACAGAGCTTTTGTAAAGATGACTGAAACAATCCCTTGCCTTTGAGAAGCTTTGCATCCAGTGAGGGACAAACATGAACAGATAATGCCTAGTATCTGTTAAAAGAGAAGATGACCCTTTTTCTTTCAAGCTACTAGAACCTGATCTGTGCCTCTCATTGTTGGCTGGCAAATTTGCCTACTACATTGTTAATGATGAGTATTTGTAGGGCTGTCTGACCATTGTTTTTCCTCTGCCACACTTTGGAAGAAGAAGAGTTATCTAGGGCCGCACACTACATACACAAACACTAACAAAAGCTGATTAGCAAAAAAAAAAAAAAAGGTCCGGGCATACTTTCTGTGATAGTCAACACCACAGATAAGCAGAAAAAAGCCTCACAAAATCAGCATGTGCCCTTGGCTGCCAGTTTGGATACCCCGAAGACATTCCTCAATTCCTTCCCACTTGCTCTGGATAATCTTTTCATTTGAGCAGGGGCACTTGGGAGGAATGAGAGTGTCTTTGTTTCTGTCTTTTGCTCTTGGGCTGCTCTTCTTGGTAGCTTCTCCAGCCAAATCTTTCTCCAATCCTCCATGTTTTCTTAGTGGCAGGGAGTGTGTGGGGGGGGGGACACTCGCACCCTTGTCCTGGGCTTGTGCCCCACTCAGTGACAGTGAAGGGCAGCCTCCTCCCAATGTCCCCTTGGTGTCTTCCGTGCACACCCGTTCCCCTCCCCAGTCGCTGGCTCAGTGGACACTGCTGCACTGCAGGCCCTACACCTCTGCCATTCACACTGTGCTTTTTCTCAGTAGATGGTTTGTGCATTTCCCAAACACATGAGGCCTTTGGCTTTAGTTTTAGTTTTTTTTTTTTTTTTTTGAGACGAAATCTTACTTTGTCACCCCTGGTAGAGTGCCCTGGTGTCATAGCTCAGAGAGATCTTAAATTCTTGGGCTCAAGTGATCGTTTTGCCCCAGCCTCCCCAGTAGCAGGGATTACTGGTACCCACCACAATGCCCTGCTAGCTTTTCTGTTTTTAGTAGAGACAGGGTTTTGCTCTTGCTCAGGCTGGTTTCTACCTCCTGAGCTCAGGTGATCCGCCCACCTCAGCCTCCTGAGTGCTAGGATTACAGGTGGGAGCCACCGCGCCTGGATTGATTTTTTTTTTTTTTTAGATTCCAGGAGTTTTCTCTCTACTCCATTGGTCATCATTTCCAAAACCTAACCCCTCATCCAGGTGTTGGTTGCCTGTGCCTGAGATACCTTGGATGCAACTGTGCAGCCTCAGTTTTGCTGTGATGATCCTCTAGCATGGCCTATGTCCCTTCTTAAGTGCGAAGGAAAAGCCAGTTCCTGATGCTCTCCTGATACTGGAGGACAAAGGTGGCTAGGATGTGCCCTGCTGTTGGGAGCTGACATCCTGGTATTTTTGTTCACAAACAACTAGAGTGTCAGGTAGAGGGTGATAGCGGCTCTGGGAAAAGTGGGGCCAGGTTCTGTAAGAAGAAAGCTTGTGTTAGTGGCAGCAAGGCAGGCGAGACATGGTGATGGCTGTGGAGGCAGGATGGGGCAGGAAAAGTGTGGAGGCGCCTGTCCTGGGGGGACCCTCAGCAGCAGCTTTCAAAGACAAACAGGCAGGTTCTGAGACCTTGTCCTCACCCCATGTGACTGGTCTGGATTGGAGTCTAGAACTCCCTCCTGAAATCACAGGCCCCCTCATTCTTTCCTGGTGAGTCACTTCCTCTCCCCAGGGACTGGTGCTTTAGTTTGTCTGGGTGGTTGCTTTACATTGTGGGAGTTCCAGAGAACTCCCATGTATGGGAGGGAGGGAGGCGGAGTGGTGCCTGCAGTCCAGCCTTTATGAACCCAGACTGACAGGCTGTGTAGATAGATCCTTCTTTTCTGAAGCTTGGGCTGAAATTGGATGGGGTCTCCCAGGAGTTTTGGCCTGGCCCTGAGGAGAAGGAGCAGCAGGCAAGATATTAAGAGGCTTGTGAATCGTAATTTGGGGCATGGTGGCATCCTGTGGGGTCAAGGAGAGGATTTTTTTGGTCTTGGGTTCGAGCCTTTGCAGCCTTCTTCCTGACCCTGCTGACCTGAGCCTTGGAGCCTCCTGCCACTTCCTCCTGGCCTGGGGAGACTGTAACTTTCAGGGACTGTTACTTTGGCCTGAACCAAGTCAGGTGACTTGTTTAGCCTTCCTGTGGGATCTTTCTGGACCAGAGAGAAGGTGGGGACTCCATCCCCCAGGGATCCTATGTTCTAATAGAAACTAGATTATGAGACTTTTTGGTCACTGTCAAGAAAGGTTATAAATCAACAGTAGCAAACCTCCAGACAGACACAGCTCTGTGACAGTGTGTGTGCTCAATGTGCTCAGTGGGTGTGCTGTCCTCAAATGGATTTGGGGGAAACATCACTCTTACAAGCTCCCTCCCTTCTCTGGAACCTACAGTGGCTCTTTCTTACTCATCTTATCTACATTCTCCTGGGGCCTCTTTGCAGGGCTTTAGGTATGTGGTGATGTAGGCTTCGGTATGTGGACTTTACAGTTTAATTCCCCACAATCAGGGTTATAGTCCTCTGCTGCCTTCTGGTCTTCTGGCTCAAGGACTTTTAACTTCCCTGCGAGCCCCAGCAGGAAATACCTACCCTCTTGTGCATGATGAAAGCAGGTATTTTTCTCTTCTCTTTTATTCTTTTCCACTCCATTAAAAAAAAAAAAATACTGGTGGCTGGGCTCGGTGGCTCACACCTGTAATCCTAGTACTCTGGGAGACTGAGGCCGGTGGATTGCCTGAGTTCAGGAGTTGGAGACCAGCCTGAGAAAGAGTGAGACCCCTGCCTCTACTAAAAATAGAAAAACTAACCTGGTGTTGTGACCAGCACCTGTACTCCCAGCTACTTGGGAGGCTGAGGCAGGAGGATCACTTAACCCCAAGAGTTTGAGGTTACTGTGAGCTATGACACCACTGCACTCTACCGAGGGTGACAAAGTGAGACTCTGTCTCAAAAACAAACAAACAAAAAAAATCTGATCATCTAATCATGACCCATGAAATTAATTTTATGACAGACTCATGGGTGGTGCCTTGTGGATTGGAAAATAACTGATTTAACACAGTATTAATCATAGAGGCGCAAGTGAATGTAAGAAACATGGCTAAACTGCAAACTCCTCAGCTATGTCAGGAGGTAAAAGTGACCTATCAAATCTTACAAGAGGCTGGAGAAAAAATACATTAGAGTGGTGGTCTCCAAAAAGCGTTTTTTGATTGTACTGATGTAAAATATTTTTATATCAGTAAAACATGTTTGAGCATACACCTGTAATATCTGTTTGGCTACTTATTTATTTTTACTATCAATGTATTATGTGACCACCATAAATGGACACTCGACATATAAATTAAGAAGGAGATAAAGATGAAAGAAGTCATTTTTTTTTTTTTTTTTGAGACAGAGCCTCAAGCTATCACCCTGGATAGAGTGCTGTGGCACACAGCAACCTCCAATTCCTGGGCTCAAGCGAGTCTCCTGCCTCCGCCTCCCAAGTAGCTGGGACTACAGGCGCCCACCACAACGCCCGGCCATTTTTTGGTTGCAGCCGTCATTGTTG
>CAUYRH010047713.1:0-14110 GCA_963574655.1 Perodicticus potto | reverse complement strand
AGACAGAGCTGCAGGCTGTCACCCTGGATAGAGTACCGTGACATCACAGCTCACAGCAACCTCCAATTCCTGGGCTCAAGTGAGTCTCCTGCCTCTGCCTCCCAAGTAGCTGGGACTACAGGTGCCCGCCACAACACCCGGACATTTTTTGGTTGTAGCCGTCATTGTTGTTTGTTGGGCCCGGGCTGGATTCGAACCTGCCATCTCAGGTGTACGTGGCTGGCGCCTTAGCCTGTTGAGCTACAGGCGCTGAGCCTGAGTTTTAATATATAAAATCTTTTGGCTCGGTGCAGGCGCCAAGCCTTTCTTTGTCTTTCTACTGTCCTCACAAGGTGACTTTACACATTCCCTTAGGTTTTTTTTTTTGTAGAGACAGTCTCACTTTATGGCTCTCCGTAGAATGCCCTGTGGCGTCACATAGCTCACAACAACCTCTAACTCCTGGGCTTAGGTGAGTCTCTTGCCTCAGCCTCCCGAGTAGCTGGGACTACAGGCGCCCACTACAATGCCCGGCTATTTTTCTGTTTTGCAGTTCGGCTGAGGCCGGGTTTGACCCTGCCACCTTTGGTATAATGGGGCTGGCGCCCTACTCACTGAGCCACAGGTGCCGCCTCCACATTCCCTTAGTTTTTTTTTTTTTTTTTTTTTTTTGAGACAGAGCCTCAAGCTGTTACCCTGGATAGAGTGCGTGGCATCACAGCTCACAGCAACCTCTAACTCCTGGGCTCAAGCGAGTCTCCTGTCTCCGCCTCCCAAGTAGCTGGGACTACAGGCCCCCGCGACAACGCCCGGCCATTTTTTGGTTGCAGCCGTCATTGTTGTTTGTCCGGCCCGGGCTGGATTCGAACCGCCAGCTCAGGTGTACGTGGCTGGCGCCTTAGCCCGTTGAGCCACAGGCGCCAAGCCACACATTCCCTTAGTTTTAAATAATATCTGAATTTATGCCTCTATACTAAATTTGGCATTTACATTTCCTTGTCTTAGGGGATTTCCAGGTCGCTGATACTTGCCCAAATTCCACTTCTGGCCCAAGAAGAAATCCTTTATTTTCTACCTCTTAAATTTGTTGTCCATTTGCTACTCTCCAACCTCGGGGCTCCCCCTTAAAAGAAGACACAGGAATCAGAGAACATCTCCTACCACACACAGCTGACTGGGAGTACAAAGGAACCTTCCCCTGGTTAAACTTTCTACATTAACATGACTTTACTTCTCCACTGTCCTCATTAGCATGACTTTACTGTTTGGCAAATCTCTTGATTGTTTCTTACCTAACTTCCTGAAGGAGCTATTTAATTTTTAGTTTTAAAGCATTCACAGACATTTTATGCCCCCAAATTCCTCAAGTTTTTCACCTTAAAATTCTAAAATTAAGGGTGGCGCCTGTGGCTCAGCGAGTAGGGTTCTGGCCCCATATACCGAAGGTGGCAGGTTCAAACCCAGCCTCGGCTGAACTGCAAAACAGAAAAATAGCTGGGCGTTGTAGTGGGTGCCAGTAGTCCCAGCTACTCGGGAGGCTAAGGCAAGAGAATCGTCTAAGCCCAGGAGTTGGAGGTTGCTGTGAGCTGTGTGACGCCACGGCACTCTACCGAGGGCGATAAAGTGAGACTCTGTCTCTACAAAAAAAAAAAAAATCTAAAATTAAAAGTAAAATTTTAATTCTGAAAATTAAGAGCTTTTCTAGTTCTAAGAGTCCTAAACTGTCATATCATGATTGAAAAGGGGTTTGCCAGTGCACTGAGGAGAGGTTCAGGCCAAGTTTAATGAAAGGGGACTAAGACCCACCTAGGCAAAGATGGCAGCTGCGATGAGGATGTTTGGAGGCTTGCTGTTATACTGGGCAGGGGTGGGAAGTGGGTGGGATTCAGGGGTTGCTGGGAAGTTTTGGCCCTCTAGGTTCTTTCCAGAGGAACTTATGGGGCACAGCTAGGTAGGTTTTTTTGTTCTGGGAGAGGAGGAGGCTTAGCCTCCCTACCCTCCATGATCCTTATCCAATCCTAATCAAGCTTCCCACATTGCAAGAATTGTCTTAAATCAAATTCCAAAATTCAACTTTGCTTTTTCCATTAGAAGATGTTGCCAAAATTCTATCCTGGTCCATTACTACAGAAAGCAATAAACTCAGCTTTCTTTTTTCCTTATTCTTTTAGACAGGGTCCCCTTCTGTGGCCCAGGCAGATGCTGTGGGATCATCACAGCTCACTGCTGCAATCTCAAAGTCCTAGACTCAAGCGATCCTCTCACCTCAGCCGCAGAGTTGTGGCTACAACAGGTGCGTACCCCCACACTTGGGTAGAGATGAGGTCTTGCTCAGGTGGGTCTTTCTTTTTCTCAGGCTGGTCTGGAACTCCTGGCCTGAAGAAATTTTCCTACCCTGTCCCAGGGGACAGCCATGGGCACAACTAGAAGCCAGGTTTTTTTTTTGTTTTTTTTGCAGTTTTTGGCTGGGGCTGGGTTTGAACCCACCGCCTCCGGCATATGGAGCCGGCGACCTACTCCTTTGAGCCACAGGCACCGCCCTAGAAGCCAGGTTTTGACCACAACACACTGATAGAATCAGGTACCTGCCCAAATATGCTTGCTCCGCCCAGGCAGAGCTGCACTCGTGTCCCTCCTAGGAAACAGCAATGCCACCAATCCTGGCGGTCTTAACCCTTTAAATCCCTGTCCGCATAGCCCCCGTGTGGATTTCTCCTTGGTCAGGATTCTCACTCTGTCTTCATTCTGAGTGGAATAAAAGCCACTTTAATTGCATGACTTGGATTTCCATTTTCCTTTCATCTCGTGTCTTGGAATGATTTTATCCTGGGTTCCGGAACCTTTCACACACCTCATAAGGACCACTTTAAGAACTTATTATTTGTGTCCATTTCCACTTTTGGTGTCTTCAAATGTATTCTCCAAGTAGCAGCCAGAGTGATTCTTATAACAAAAAACAGAAGCGAGGCCTCCTTATGCCTTTGCTGAAACCCTGTGGATCAGATGTCTCATGTCCTCTCACCTTGCTTCTGATTTCTACAGGGGTTGGGATGGGTAAACCAGGGTGGCTTTATGTCAATTCAGAGGTCACCTTCCGGGCACACTGAGAAACTTTGCCTCCTCTGGTTTAGTCCTCCAAAGTTGTAGTCACTGGGAAGCTTGAGGCAAAGGGTAAACGATCCCACCTCTCATCTTTCAGGGGGATAATTATGGAGACTTGCTTTGTGGCTATCCAAGGGGATGAATCCCCTCTTGCTTCTGTTGTAAGTGGCAACCTTATGCATTGCTTTTTTTCCCCCCTTACTTTCATGTCTTACTCTTTTGCTCTCTCCTCTTGTCTGGGATCATTTCAAGTAAACGCCTTTCCTTTGTTTTTGTTCTGGTTCTCCTTTTTAGGGGAACCCAAGCTAAGGGACCCCGCAATGGGCACTTCCTCTTCCCTTAGAATAATCTACACTGCCAAAAAGTCCCTGCTCAGCTCTTCTGTCTCATCTCCTCCTTTCTTTTTCTCTTCTTTCCTTTTTTTTTGAGACAGAGTCTCACTATGTCGCTTTCAGTAGAGTGCCGTAGCGTCACAGCTCAGAGTAACCTCAAACTCTTGGGCTTACGTGATTCTCTTGCTTCAGCCTCTCGAGTAGCTGGGACTATGGGCGCCTGCCACAATGCCTGGCTATTTTTTTGTTGTAGTTGCAGAGTTGTTTACCAGGCCCAGGATGGGCTTAAACCTGCCAGCCTCGGTGTATGTGGCTGGCGCCCTACTCACTGAGCTACAGGTGCTGAGCCCATACTGCAATTTTTTTTTTGAAGAGACAAAGTCTCACTCTATCGCCCTCTGTGCAATGTTGTGGGGTCACAGCTCACAGCAACCTCCAACTCTTGGGCTTAGGCGATTCCCTTGCCTCAGCCTCCTGAGCATCTGGGACTATAGGCGCTCGCTACAATGCCCGGCTATTTTTTTGTTGCAATTTGGCTGGGGCCGGGTTTGAACCCGCCACCCTCGGTATATGGGGCCAGCGCCCTGCCAACTGAGCCACAGGTGCTGCCCTCATACTGCAATTTTAAAAGTACTTAATTTTTTGTTTTTGTTTTTGTTTTTGTTTTTGCAGTTTTTGGCCGGGGCTGGGTTTGAACCTGCCACCTCCAGCATATGGGGCCGGCGCCCTGCTCTTTGAATCACAGGTACCACCCCAAACAGTACTTAATTTTTATCCCAAAACTCATTATGATTAAAATTTGTCAGGGAGGAGCTTACCTTTTTGTTTGTTTGTTTTGTTAGAGTGACATGGTGTCAGCCTTACTCCCAGCAACTTCAAACTTTTTTGGGCTCAAGCAATCCTTATGCATCAGCTTCCTGTGTAGCTGGGACTACAAGTATCTGCCACAATCCCTGGGTAATTTTTCTATTTTTTTTTAAGTAGAGATGGGGGTCTCACTCTTGCTCAAGCTGGTCTTGAACTTCTGAGCTCAAGCAATCCTCCCACCTCAACCTCCCAGAGGGCTAGGATAATAGGCCTGAGCCAGTGTGTGTGGCCAGCTTTCCTATTTTTCCGTTACTAAATTTTGTCTTTTTTTAGGAAAATGCAGCACCCTCCTTTAGCCTAGAGAACGCCTTTTTAGGTTTCTCCTTCATGCATGTAATGTACTATATTATCTGTGTCTGTGAAGGGGATCATGCTTATGTTTCTGGGCATTTCTGAGTGCTTTACAACACAATTGAGTCCTACAGAGTAAGCACCCAGATGGGGAACATCAGAAATTAATAAGGGGGTTCCACTATTTTTTTTTAATTTAATTTTTTGCATTTTTTTGGCCGGGGCCGGGCCTGAACCTGCTACCTCCAGCATATGGGGCCGGCGCCCTACTCCTTGAGCCACAGGCGCCACCCGGTTCCACTATTTTTGATATTTTCTTTTTCTTGTAACTTTGTCACCCTTGGTAGAGTGCTGTGGCTTCATAGGTCACAGCAACCTCAAACTCGTGGGCTCAAGTGATTCTCTTGCCTCAGCTTCCTAATAAGTTGAGACTATAGGCACCCACTACAATGCCCACCTGGTTTTTTTAGAGATGGGAGGGATGTTGCTCTTGCTCAGGCTGGTCTCAAACCTGTGAGCTTGGGCAATCCACTTGCTTTGGCCTGCCAGAGTGCCACCACGCCTGGCCTTTGTTTGTTTGTTTTTTTTTTTTTTTGAGACAGAGTTTCTCTTTGTTGCCCCTGGTAGAATGCTGTGGCATCACAGCTCACAGCAACCTCCAACTCTTGGGCTTAAGCTATACTCTTGCCTCAGCCTCCCAAGTAGCTGGGACTATAGGTGCCCGTCACAACACCCAGCTATTTTTTAGTTGCAGTTGTCATTGTTGTTTGGCAGGCCCGGGCTGGATTCAAACCTGCCAGCTCCAGTTTATGTGGCTGGTGCCCTTAGCCGCTGAGCTACAGGTGGCCTGGCCTTTGTTTTTTGTTTTTTGTTTTTTGTTTTTTTGAGACAGAGTCTCAAGCTGTAGCCCTGGGTGTCACAGCTCACAGCAACCTCCAACTCAGCAGTTCTCAACCTGTGGGTCACGACCCACAGGAACTGTATTAAAGTTTTGTGGCATTAGGAAGGTTGAGAACCACTGCTCCAGCTCTTGGGCTTAAGTGACTCTCTTGCATCAGCCTCCCAGGTAGCTGGGACTACAGGCAGGCACCCTCCACAATGCCTGGCTAACATTTCTTTTATTTTTTTTTTTTGAGACAGAGTCTCAAACTATCACCCTGGGTAGAGTGCTGTGGCATCACAGCTCACAGCAACCTCCAACTCCTGGGCTCAAGCGAGTCTCCTGCCTCTGCCTCCCAAGTAGCTGGGACTACAGCCACCCACCACAACACCCGGCCATTTTTTGGTTGCAGCTATCGTTGTTTGGTGGGCCAGGGCTGGATTCGAACCCACCAGCTCTGGTGTATGTGGCTGGTGCCTTAGCTGCTTGAGCCACAGGTACCGAGCCTGCCTGGCTAATTTTTGGTTGCAATTGTCATTGTTGTTTGGCAGGCATGGGCTGGATTCAAACCCTCCCGCTCCGTTGTATGTGGCTGGCGCCCTAGCTACAGGCACCAAGCCCAGCTGGCCTTTGTTTTTGATTGTTAGTATGAAGAAACCATTTCTTCTCGTATTTTTTGGAAACTTATGGCTTAGAGCAGAGAGATCTTATTACAAAACCCCACCTTTTTCCTTCTCTTCTATCAATAACTAATAGAAATAACAAAAGGAATGGACTTACTCTGACCACTGACAAAAAAGCACCTAAAACCCCTAAAACCCCATCATGTTATCAATTCCTAGAATATGCTTACCATTCTGTGGCTTCACAAACTATGGCAGAAAGAAATGCCAAATAAACACACAGTCTGAATAGCAGAAAAAGTTACTGAAATTCTACTTTAATTTTAATTTATCAAATTTTTCTTCATGCTTTAAAACAACTCATAGCTATTGAAATGTAATCAGAAATTTAAAAGAAAGACTTTTTTTCACTTCAAGTAAAAACAGAAAAAACACAATCAAGTGGAAGTAGGAGGCTGGGCATGGTGGCTCATCCCTGTAATCCCAGCACTCTGGGAAGCCAATGCAGGAGAATCCCTTGAGCTCAGGAGTTCAAGACTAGCCTGATCAAGAGTGAGCTCGGTCTCTACTAAAAGTAGAAAAATTAGCAGGGCACTGTGGCAGGCACTTGAAGTCTCAGCTACTGGGGAGACTAAGACAGAAGGATTGCTTGAGCCCAGAAGTTTGAGGTTGCTGTGAGCTAGACTGACACCTTGACAATCTATCCTGGGGTACAGAGTGAGAGACTGTTTCAAAAAAAAAAAGGGCTCAGCACTTATAACTCAAAGGTTAGGGCATTAGCCACATATACTGGGACTGGCAGGTTCGAACCCAGCCCAGGGCCTGCCAAACAACAATGACAACTACAACAACAACAACAACAAAATAGCCAGGTGTTGTGATGGATGCCTGTAGTCCTAGCCACTTGGGAGGCTGAGGCAAGAGAATCGCTTGAGCCCAAGAGTTTGAGTTTGCTGTGAGCTGTGATGCCACAGCACTCTACCAAGGGCGATGTAGTGAGACTCTCTCTCTTAAAAAAAATAAAAACAGGTGCAGTGGCTCATGCCTGTGATTCTATCACCCTGGAAGGCCAAGGTAGGTAGATTGCCTGAGCTCACAGGTTCAAGACCAGCCTAAACCAGAGGGAGACCTCATCTGTAAAAATACCCAGGCGTTGTGGCAGGCACCTGTAATCCCAAACTTGGGAGGCCGAGTTTGAGGTTGCTGTGAGCTGTGATGCTATGGCACTCTACCAAGGGCAACAAAGCTCTGTTTCAAAAAAACAAACAGCAAACAAACAAAAAAACCCCATTATTTAATTTGGGTCAATATTCAGTATGTACATTTTTTTTTTTTTTTTTGAGACAGAGCCTCAAGCTGTCACCCTGGATAGAGCGCTGTGGCATCACAGCTCACAGCAACCTCCAATTCCTGGGCTCAAGCAAGTCTCTTACCTCTGCCTCCCAAGTAGCTGGGACTACAGGCGCCTGCCACAACACCTGGCTAGTTTTTGGTTGCAGCTGTCATTGTTGTTTGGCGGGCCCTGGGCTGGATTCGAACCCGCCAGCTGAGGTGTACGTGGCTGGAGCCTTAGCACATTGAGCCACAGGCGCCGAGCCAGTATGTACATTATTATTATTCTGTAAATGCTAATCATAACCTAGCCATATGGTGTAATATAGGTTATTTTTATTCCTTGCCCAAAATTAGTTTTTGTAGTTAATAGTTGCCCTTTCCCTGTAATTTTCTTTTCTTTCTTTCTTTCTTTTTTTTTTTTTGAGAAAGAGCCTCAAGCTGTCACCCTGGATAGAGTCCCGTGGCATCACAGCTCACAGCAACCTCTAATTCCTGGGCTCAAGCGAGTCTCCTGCCTCTGCCTCCCAAGTAGCTGGGACTACAGGCGCCCGCCACAACGCCTGGCTATTTTTTTAAGTTGTAGTTGTCACTGTTGTTTGGCAGGCCCAGGCTGGCTTCGAACCCACCAGTTCTGGTGTATGTGGATAGTGCCGTAGCCACTTAAGCCACTTAAGTTACAGGTGCCAAGCCCACATTACTTTTTTAATAAAGATCCACATCCACAGCTCAGTGCCTGTAGCTCAGTGGCTAGGGCACCAGCCACGTACACCAGAACTGCCAAACAACAAAGACAACTACAACTTAAAAAAAATAGCTGGGCATTGTGAGGCACCTGTAGTCCCAGCTACTTGGGAGGCTGAGGCAATGGAATCACTAAGCCCAAGAGTCTGAGGTTGCTGTGAGCTATGACGCTACATCACTCTACCCAGGGTGACATCTTGAGACTCTGTCTCAAAAAAAAAAAAAAAGTAATGTGGCAGTGACTCGTATAGTCCTACTACTCTGGGAGGCTAGGGCAGGAGGATCACTTGAGGCAAGGAGTTTAAGACCAGTCTGAGTGGCTCGGCGCCTGTGGCTCAGCGGGCTAAGGCACCAACCTCGTACACCTGAGCTGGCGGGTTCGAATCCAGCCCGGGCCCGCCAAACAACAATGACGGCTGCAACCAAAAAATGGCCAGGCGTTGTGGCGGGCGCCTGCAGTCCCGGCTACTTGGGAGGCGGAGGCAAGAGACTTGCTTGAGCCCCGGAATTGGGGTTGCTGTGAGCTGTGATGCCACAGCACTCTACCCAGGGTGACAGCTTGAGGCTGTGTCTCAAAAAAAAAAAAAAACCAGTCTGAGTAACAGCAAAACCCCTTTTCCAAATATAACAGAAAAATTACCCAGGTGTGGTGGCACACGCCTTTAGTCCTAGCTACTGGAAGGCTGAGGCAGGAAGATCTCAAGCCAGGAATCTGAGGTTGCAGTGAGCTGTGGTGATGCCACTGCACTCAAGCCTCATTTCAGAGAGAGACCCTGTCTCCAAAAAAAAGGGTAACATATTTGGCCTGTCTTTAAGACTTTGATGAAAATGCACTAAAACAATAGACCAAAGGAGGGCATTTTCCTTTGTGTGTATTTTCTAATTAGTAAAAAGTAAAGATCACGCTCTTCCCTCACCCCACACCCAGGCTGGGAGACCCCCGGGATCACTCTCTTTGGTATTTGAATCTGGCTACTTCTTGGTGTATACAGAAATATTGCAAAAACAAAAATCTGACCTCAGTTTTGTGGCCTGAGTTTAACTTTTTAATGGAATATGATTACTGGAAGGCCTTGGTCAAGACCTCTGCCCCGGAACATCTGAGAACATAAATCATTCAAGGCACAGGTAGCCTAAGCTGTCCTTTTTTGGTGTTCTCATGGGATGAAGAACACACAACTTTTCCTAGTTGCTCACTCTCATGTGAAGTGACCATTAACCAAAAAAAAAAAAAAAAAAAAAAGTCAATGTCATAGTTAGTAATGGTCGATCCTCCTATAATTTTTGTGAAAGTTGTAGCAGGGTTTTTTTTTTTTTTCCCCCGCTTAACTAATGTTTTTCTTAAAAAAATTTTTTAAACTTTGAAATAGTAGAGTTGTTGATTTGAATTTGAGAAGAAGGCAGGAGAAATACAAAGACACTCAGGAGACATAGAGTTGCTTTCTTCTTTGGTTTTGAATATTGTAATTTGGGTTTCAGTTTCTAGAGGACAACCATAGATTTGAACTATTTTTTGAAATAGCAGGTGTTAAACTTAATTGATTCTTAGAAACAAAGAAAACATTGTATGAGGGACGGATGCCCTTCTCCAGCGAGGTCAATTATATTTTAAAAGCAGCAGAATATTTTGTAACATGAGTTCTTTTAATGTATTCCCTGACAGAGCTAATCCAGGATGTGCAGAGACTTTTTAAAGAGCAGCTGTATTATTATAATACAATTTATCAGCAAATAGATCATGTAAGGTCTTTCTTTCATTCAGGATTGGGGCGGGGAGATGCTTTAGTTCCTGGTGATCAAAATAATAATGTCCATCAATAGTAGTTTATAGGATGGCTGGGCGCGGTGGCTCACGCCTATAATCCTACCACTCTGGGAGGCTGAGTGGGGTGGATTGTTTGAGCTCACGAGTTTGAGACCAACCTGAGCAAAAGTGAGACTCCCATTGCTTTTTCTTTTTTTTTTTTTTTTGAGACAGAGCCTCAAGCTGTCAACCTGGAGAGAGTGCCATGGCATCACAGCTCACAGCAACCTCTAACTCCTGGGATCAAGCAAGTCTCCTGCCTCTGCCTCCCAAGCAACTGGGACTACAGGTGCCCGCCACAACACCAGGCCGTTTTTTGGTTGCAGCCATCATTGTTGTTTGGCGGGCCCAGGCTGGATTTGAACCCACCAGCTCAGGTGTACGTGGCTGGCGCCTTAGCCTGTTGAGCCATAGGCGCCTAGCCAAAGCTAAGTATTATATTAAGAACCGTGGTAAGGCTGTAAATAAGAATACTAATGTTCTTGTCATGCAAACCTTAAGTCTTGAAACCCTGAGCTTGTGGATATTTGTGGGTGACTATTAAATGGTGGCTGGCGTCTTAGCCGCTTGAGCCACAAGCGCCGAGCCCAGACTCCCATTTCTAGTCAAAATAGAAAAACTGAGGCAAGAGGATCGCTTGATCCCAAGTAGGAGGTGGCTGTGAGTTCTGATTCCCCAGCACTTTACCCAGGATGACAGCTTGTGACTCTGTCTCAAAAAAAAAAAAAAATCATGCCTGTGATTCTAGCACTCTGGCAGGCTGAGGTGGGTGGATTGTTTGAGCTCATGGGTTTGAGATCAGCCTGAGCAAGAATAAGACCCCCATCTCTAAAAATAGTCGGGCATTGTGGTGGGTGCCTGTAGTCCCAGCTACTTTCGAGGCTGAGGCAAGAGAATTGCTTGAAACTAAGAGTTTGAGGTTGCTGTAAGCTATGCCTCCATAGCACTCTACTGAGGGCAAGAAAGTAAGACTCTGTCTCTACAAAAAAAAAAAGGTGGCTCCTGTGGTTCAAAGGAGTAGGGTGCTGGCCCCACATGCTGCAGGTGGCGGATTCAAGCCCAGCTTTGGCCAAAAACTGCAAAAAAACCCACAAAAAAACAAAAAACACAGATGTTCACAGGGTGATCAGAATACCGTTGCTTCCCTGGAAGGAGCACACAAACAACTTCCTATACATAGATCAACCATATCTTCCAAGCTGAACTCAAAGGTTAAGAGTTTATTTTGTATTCTGCAAACATCATTTAACTATCCCCTTTCTATCTAATACTGCATCTCCTAGGAAAGAGAACATTCTTTTTTTTTTTTTTGAGATAGAGCCTCAAGCTGTCACCCTGGATAGAGAGCTGTGGCATCACAGCTCACAGCAACCTTCAATTCCTGGGCTCAAATGAGTCTCTTGCCTCTGCCTCCCAAATAGTTGGGACTACAGGTGCCCGCCACAATGCCCGCCATTTTTTGGTTGCAGCTGTCATTGTTGTTTGGCGGGCCCAGGCTGGATTCGAACCCCCCAGCTCAGGTGTACATGGCTGGCGCCTTAGCCCGTTGAGCCACAGGCACTGAGCCAGGAAAGAGAATACTTTTGTGCTTAACTACAATACTATTATCATATCCAAGAAAATTAACGTTTAATAATTATCAACCAATATACAATCTGTCTTAGTCTGTTTGAGATGCTATGAGAAAGTATTAAAAATTGGATAGCTTGGCTCGGCACCTGTGGCTCAATGGGCTAAGGCGCCAGCCACATACACCTGAGCTGACGGGTTCGAATCCAGCCCAGGGCTTGCCAAACAACAATAACGGCTGCAACCAAAAAAAATGGCCGGGCATTGTGGCAGGCGCCTGTAGTCCCAGCTACTTGGCAGGCAGAGGCAAGAGACTCGCTTGAACCCAGGAATTGGAGGTTGCTGTGAGCTGTGATGTCACAGCACTCTCTCCAGGGTGACAGCTTGAGGCTCTGTCTCAGAAAAAAAAAATTAGATAGCTTATAAGCAACAGAAATTTATTTGTCACAGTTCTATAGGCTGGGAAATCCAAGATCGAGGTGCTAGCAGATTTGTTGTCTGGTGAGGGACCACTTTCTGGTTTGAAGAAGGTCCTCCTTGCTGTGTCCTCACATGGAAGGGGGAAGGGCAGCTCTTTGGGGCCTTTTTTAGTTTTTTTTTTTTTTGTAGAGACGGAGTCTCACTTTATTGCCTTCGGTAGAGTGCCGTGGCGTCACACAGCTCACAGCAACCTCCAGCCTTTTATTTCTTATTATCACATAAGAAATTTAAGCAAGTTATACTATTTTATTTTATTTTTTATTTATTTATTTATTTATTTTTGAGACAGAGCCTCAAGCTGTCACCCTGGGTAGAGTGCTGTGGCATCACAGCTCACAGCAACCTCTAATTCCTCGGCTCAAGTGAGTCTCTTGCCTTCGCCTCCCAAGTAGCTGGGACTACAGGCGCCGGCCACAACGCCCAGCCATTTTTTTTGTTTGCAGCCATCATTGTTGTTTGGCGGGTCCGGGCTGGATTCGAACCCGCCGGCTCAGGTGTACATGGCTGGCGCCTTAGCCTGTTGAGCCACAGGCGCCAAGCCAAGTTATACTATTTTAAAAACACAACTAATGCATTTTTTTTTTTTTTTGGAGACAGAGCCTCAAGCTGTCGCCCTGGGTAGAGTGTCCTGGCATCACAGCTCACAGCAACCTCCAATTCCTGGGCTCAAGCGAATCTCCTGCCTCCACCTCCCAAGTAGCTGGGACTACAGGTGCCTGCCACAATGCCCGGCCATTTTTTTGGTTGCAGCCGTCATTGTTGTTTGGCCGGCCCGGGCTGGATTCGAACTCGCCAGCTCAGGTGTACGTGGCAAGTGCCTTAGCCTGTTGAGGCACAGGCACCGAGCCAATTAATGCATTTTATTTATTTTTATTTTTTATTTATTTAGTTTTTTTGAGACAGAGCCTCAAGCTGACACCCTGGAAAGAGTGCTGTGGCATCACAGCTCACAGAAACCTCCAATTCCTGGGCTCAAGCGAGTCTCTTGCCTCTGCCCCCCAAGTAGCTGGGACTACAGGCGCCCGCTACAACGCCCGGCCATTGTGTGGTTGCAGCCATCATTGTTGTTTGGCGGGCCCGGGCTGAATTTGAACCCGCCAGCTCAGATGTACGTGGCTGGTGCCTTAGCCTGTTGAGCCACAGGCGCCGAGCCAACTAATGCATTTTAATAGCAAACCCCTTCCCTCCCCCCACCTCCCTCCCACAACTGACCTCATGAATTAGAATCTAAGAGAAGTTACCATAAAACAAAGTTTTGCGGAATCCATCTAGCGTGCTTACATGATGATGAGGTTAATAATGCCTTCTTAAGGGAATGAAAATATTTTATTAGAGTTGAAAGATAAGTACAACTGGGCTAAGCCTTAAGCACTCTGGATTCCAGGCCTTGTCCTTTCATGAAGTATCTTCACAAGGTCACACAAGTGACTTCATTCTTCTGGGCCTTGTGCTGTGACCTGTAAGAGCGGTGTGGTACAGTGATTGTGAGGGAGCACCTGAGTCGGAAGACCTCGTTCCAGTCTTGGTTCAGGACCACTGGTGTGACTGTGTGTTAAACCCCTTGCCTTCTCATTCCTCTATGAATTGATTAGAGAAATTTGCCTTGAGAACTTGCCAAAGGGCACATAGGAATTAGACAGGTGAAGTCCCTGTCCTCATAAAGCTGACAGTGTCATTTGGGAGGCAGACATTCCACACGTAGTCACAACGGTGAGCCATTAATGTCAGCGTTGCTAAGTGTCCTGAGGAGAAGTGCTCCTGACAGAGAGTAACAGGGAGAGTTCCTCTAGAGTAGCTGGGGCAGTAGGATAAGGGAAGAAGGGGAAAAACCAGGGCAGGCTTCTCTGAGGAAGTGACCTTGAGGTTGAAAGAAAGGGGATGAGGGGGAGTCAATCAGGTAAAGTGTGTGTGTGTTTCCCCTCTTTCTTTTCTCAATGTAGAAAATGATTGCCAGCAGCCTATTTTTTTTTTTTTTTGAGACAGAGCCTCAAGCTGTCACCCTGGATAGAGTGCTGTGGCATCACAGCTCACAGCAACCTACAATTCCTGGGCTCAAGCGAGTCTCTTGCCTCCACCTCCCAAGTAGCTGTGACTACAGGTGCCTGCC
>CAUYRH010047712.1:0-10691 GCA_963574655.1 Perodicticus potto | reverse complement strand
GTTCGAGACCAGCCTGAACAAGAGCGAGACCCTGTCTCGCTGAGCATTGTGGCAGGCGCCTATAATCCCTTGGAGAGGCTAAGGGGAGGCTAAGGCAAGAGAATTGCTTGAGCCCAAGAGTTTGAGGTTGCTGTGAGTTATGACACCATGGCACTCTACTGAGGACAACAAAGTGAGACCCTGTCTCAAAAAAAATGTTTTTTTCTATGAATTATATAAAAATTAAGACTGGGTCTTATTTGTTTATTATGACTTTTAATTTTTTTTTTTTTTGAGACAGAGTCTTCCTATGTCACCCTCGATAGAGTGCTGTGGCATCACAGCTCACAGCAACCTCCAACTCTTGGGCTTAAGCAATTTTCTTGCCTCAGCCTCCCAAGTAGCTGGGACTATAGGTGCCTGATACAATATGGCTATTTTTTTTTGTTGTTGTTGTTGTTGCAGTTGTTATTGTTGTTTAGCAGGCCCAAGCTGGACTCAAACCTGCCAGCGTAGGTGTATGGGGCCAGCACCCTATTCAATGAGCTACGGGTGCTGAGCCGACTTTTAATTTTTGTTCAAGCAACACTATTTTAAAAATGTAGGCTTGGTCTACCACAAATCTTCAGTGAATTTTTATATTCCTCCCAGTCTCAATCCATGTGCAGATATAATTTTTCTGTAGTTGTAATTATAGCATAGCTACATATACAATAATATATTTAGCTTTCCCAGTTTTTTGTTATAAAAATTTTCAAACATAGAGAAAAGTTGAGCCATAATTGAGCCACTTAGAGCCAATAATTGTTAATATTTTGCTGTATTTGCTTTCTCTTTCTCTCTGTGTGATTTGACTTTTTACTGAACCATTCAAAAATAGTTTGCAGGTCTCCTGGGGTAGCTCTCCCTGTGATCCCAGCACTCCCGGAGGCTGAGGTGGGAGGACCCCTTAAGCTCAGGAGTTCCAGACAAGTCTGAGCAAGAGTGAGGCCCTGTCCCTAAAAACAGAAAAAATTAGCCAGGCGTGGTGGCAGGCACTGTAGTCTCAACTACTCAGGAGGCTGAGACAGGAGGATGATCACTTGAGCCCAGGGGTTTGAAGTTGCTGTGAGCTTAGGCTGACTCTAGTCTGTGAGACAGAGTGAGCCTTTGTCTGTATAAAAAAAAGAAAAGAAAAGAAAAAAGTCTGCAAGCGTAATGATACTCATCCCTAAATTTTTCAGAATGCATCACTTAACAATAAGGATATTCTGTCAATGAGCACAATATCATCATTACACCATACAAATGACCAGTAAGTAATTAAAATCATCTTTATCCAGATGATATTCATGTTTCTCCTATTGTGGTGGCACCTGTAGGTCAAGCAGCTAAGGTGCCAACCACATACACCAGACCTGGTGGGTTCGAATCTGGCCCAGGCCTGCCAAACAATGACAACTACAACCAAAAAATAGCTGGGCATTGTGGTGGGTGCCTGTAGTCCCAGCTACTCGAGAGGCTGAGGCAAGAGAATTGCTTGAGTCCAAGAGTTTGAGGTTGCTGTGAGCTTTGATGCCACAGCACTCTACCCAGGGCAACGGCTTGAGGCTGTGTCTCAAAAAAATTTTTTTTCTCCAATTGTTGAAAATAAACAGTAAAGGTAACTTTAAAACAGACCAGGATCCAACCAAGATTGAGGCATTGCATTGGTAAGGTGTTTTTAGCTTTCTTATTTTGAACTATCCCTCTCTGTCCCTTAACGTTTTCATTGAATCCTAGTTTTGAAGAGACCAGACCTGCTCTTCTATGCAGTATGGGAACACATTTCCTTGTTCATCTGCTGTTCAGGCTCTCTCCAGACATTTGTTGAACAAATGAAAAGGAACCATAATGGCTATGAATAGTAGTCCAGTAGCTAATTTTTTCTGAGGGCTTTCTTGGCCAGTGCACTCTCATTTCTTTAATTTGTTCCTCACAGAAATCTTAGGAGGTAAGACGTTTTATTATCTCATTCACAGGTAAGCAAACCGAGGCTTAGTAAAGTAAGTCATTTGCCTGAAATCCCACAGGTATGGAGCAGGCTAAAGCAGATTGGTATACCTACTGGCTGGTAAATGCTGCGGTCAGGTAAAGGACTCACTAATTCTTAAATGAATGAATGAACCGATGATCCCAAACTGGTCTGTGTACCTGCATGCATGTAAGAGGGAGCACTTACTGAGCGCTTACCATTTGACGGCCCATTCTAAGCGCTTTACGTGCTCTTTTGTGCTTTTTTGCCTTGTTTCATCTTCCAAAGCCTAGCAAAAGGCGTGGCACAGACTTGGCGCCCAGGCAACAGAATGAATGAATGAATGGACGGAAATATGTGATCTCCATAAACTAGAGACTCTCGGAGATATGAGGCAATAACTTCAGATGCCCGGCCCAGGGGGACCCTGGAAGTCGCCGGCTCCGGGCAGACCTCAGACTGAGGCTGCTGGGCACCCCCCCCCACCGAGGACCCGAGTCCCGCTGCCGATGACCCAGGTGGCCTCCCCAGGAGGTGAGAAAACCCGGGGCCCGCTAGCGCTTCGCCTTTGTCATCTCCATTTGAAGGCACTTTCCCCTTCCGGCACCGCAGCAGGGCCCCAGCGGGCTGCTGACCCTCGGTCCGCCCGCCGCACCCCAGCCCGAGGGGCGCGGGGCTCAGAGTCCACCCTCCCGGCTCCAGCGGCGGCGGGGAAGGTCCGCGGCCCGGGCGGTGCACGCCCACCTGTCGGCCGCGCAGGCGCAGCAGCGCGCCGGCCTCCCCGCGCCCCGCGGCGCGCGGCCAGTGCGCAGGCGCGGCGGCCGATGCGAGTGTGTATGTGCGGGCGAGAAGATGGCGGCGGCGGGGGAAGCAGCGTGAGGAGCCGGGGATCCCCGAGTCTCATTGAAACGGGCCACGATGGCCCTCCACAACCCGCAGGTAGCCGCCGGCCCGCGCTGTCGGCCGGAACGGGCCCCGAGCCCGAGGCAGGCGGGCGCCGGGGCGGGCGGACAGGGGCCCGCACCCTGCCCGGAGCGAGCGTGTAGGAGTGGGGGAGGGCGCCGGGACACGCTGCCCGGGCCTAGGCCTGAGCCGCCCGCTGCCTCCGCGCCCTCGGCCGCCCCCCGCGCGTTCCTCCCCGCCCCAGCTGCCCAGGCCCCCCCGTCCCGGGGAGGCCGAGGGGCGAAGGCGCCCGGCCCAGTCTTGGGGAGGGCGTGGGGGGCGCCGAAGGGGTTAACCGCCCTGGGCTGGACGGCGGGGCGAGGCCGGGGGGTGGAAGCGGGGCCCTCCCTGGCAAGCCGGCCTGGAGAGGCGGCCTGGGGGCTCCTGGAGCCCCTTGGGGCTGCAGACCCCCTGGAGCAGCTCCGGTCGCCGTCTTTGCCTGGAGCGTGCCTTCGAGATTTGGGGGTGCCTTGTTGTCTCCGAGCGCCTGTGCCCCCAAAGCTCACCTTGTCAGCTTGATTGATGGCGCGGGGGTTTGCTGATTTTCTGATTTTAGACCCAAGTCACCGAAGAGCAGCATTAGGCCACTGTTGGAAAGAAGAACTCGAAATAAGTCGCAATGACCGTACTTTTACTTGCATTTGAGTGACATCTTTTGCACGAACCCATCCTAACCAGCGTCACACTAAGGCATCCTGTCAGAACAGTATCTAAAGCTGGGCTGCCCTTAGAAATAATTGCAGAGTGGAAAGAAAGAGTCAAATTATCCTTTCTGGTTTGGGGAGATGTACGAGTAGCGTTAAGCTCTTACTGCCCTCCTCCACCCATTCTTTCCCCCCTCCCACCAAATTACAATTATTCTGCATAAAAATCGGCGTCTACTATTATTTATAGTCAGGCTTGCTTTAGAGCGTTGACTTGCTGACATCTAATCCCCAGAAAATGTTGCACACTTTTATGCCATCTTGTTGTGCTTTTGTATTAAATGTGGGAAAATGAAACAAAGTAGCTGTTCGGAAAACTGGTGGCGAGTAAAATCATAACACTTCATAAGCAATTGGTTTTTGTTGCCCTCTGGCAAGGGAAGTCGGTCTGATTGGACCTCCTTTTAAAAGTGAATTTAATAACTACTGAAATTAATACGTGTTGTGGAGTTTAAAATGTGAACCTTTTAAAAATTAGATCTTAAAGGAAGTTGCAATTTTGTTGAATTTTCTGGTACTTTAGTTTGCATCAGAACTGCCCCCTACCCTCATTAACTCTTTGTTCTGTTGCGCATTTACTTTTGTTAAGTGTTTAGTATAGTTGTTTGCACCAAAAAAGGACACAGTAGTTGTTGAATGATTTTTACAAACGTGTAATTTAAAGGTTTTCTTGTTAAGAGGTTTGGTATTTGCCTTTTTTCAACTTAAATAATAGCTTATTTTATTGTTAAAATTAACAATATAAGTTTCATTCATTGTGATTTTGAAATGAAAAAACCCTGTTAGGGCATAATTCACTTCCTTTAGTTAATAAGTACAATTATAATGCAAAATTGAATGAAATGTTAATTAGCGATGGTAATATGTAAACCTAATTGTAATTTCATTCACATTTATTGTCGGGGCGTTTTTATGCCACAGAATTGCCTATATACATCTTTACAAAATGTAGAATGGCCAAAGTCAGCTGAACGTAAATGTTAAACACTTTGAGTTTATTCTTTTAAAATATGATTTAAATGCTTTTAAGTTCTAGCATGGAGAAGGTAGCAAAGAAAATAGTTTGATTTTTCAGTTTTCTCTTTAAAAGCGTGATAATGGAATCATATGCCATATTTAATTACTGAATCCTGCTTGAGTCATTCTGAGCATTTTAAGTTGTTTTATTCAGATGCTTGCTGTCCTAGGGGTCTTGAAGCCTTTAATGGTCATTTATTCATTAATTCAGCAAATATTGTTCACTTTCCATGTGCTAAGCCCCACAATATGCTTATTACTTGTTTACTGTTGGGAATAAAAACCGCAAGTAAACAGTAAAGTCTCATTTTAAAATTGACTTGTTATGGTTATAGTTAAACATTTTTATACAGATAGTAGCCCATTCTTGTATTATTAGAAAGTATTGGTTAAGTCCTGCTCCCTATATTGAAGTGCAATAGTGAAAAACTTGGAAACATTTTGAATGCCAGTAATTGTCATTGTTTTAATAGAAACAAATGTTATACTTTACTAGTTGAAGTGTAAGTTGAAGTAAATATTGTTGTCACCAGGGGAACCAATTAAAATAATTTGGGGTCATTAATTTGAAGCTATCAGTTCTGCCTTATACCTGAAGAAATTCTTGTGATCATTGAAGTTGTTTATGGTGAAATCACCACGATAATGCTTCCTACACCCAGTCTGGTTATCATGTATTTGGTTCCTGTTCTTGTCCTCTGCCTAGACTCACCCCAGTCTTTCTATTATCTTGTGGTAGTGGCCCCCACATTTTGCATGATGGAATTTCTTGGATCCAGCTACAATATATGGCAAAAAGACTTACTATCTTGCTGAATATCTGTTTATAACTGGCAGCTGGATTAGTGTTAATTCTTGAAAGATACATTTTTATTGGAGTATAACAACACAGTGAGCAGCTGAAGTAAATAAAGTTATTTGATATGCTGACAGGATATTTGGAGATAACAATTTTCCTTTTCCTTTTTCTTTCCTAAACAAAATGTTTAAACGTGTCTCAAGACTAGTGCTTTCTCCAGGGAGACTGTTTAGATGCACTTTATCCAGGGCCTCCTCACCTTTGTGCTCTTGAGCCCTTCTTGTTATTCACATTGTTCTGAAATCACATGGCATAAGAAGTGAAATAAGTGAATAAGAAGAGCAAAAGTGAGGGCATATGTTCCAATGTTCTGCTATGTGGAGCTGGCAGGATTTAAACAGTGGTTCACATAGGAAAACTTAAAGGAGAAAAAGGATTACAAAGCTTAATGATTATTTTTTAATGCTAAGCTTATGTGGCACATTTACTTTGTGCAGTGCTCAGAATATAATTATTACATAATTGAGAAAATGGTGTCTTCTCCACGGTTTTTTTTTTGTGTGTGTTTAATACAAATTTCAGACATGTAAGTTTCCTCTTAATGGATCTGGGTTTTTGAGTGGCACATTAAACAAGGTTGCTGAAGGCACTTCTTACTGATAGTATACTAAAGTATGAAAAATAGTAGGAAGAGCTTGCTTTTGAATTTGTGATTAGGCAGTTACATTTCTATTTACTGCCACACACGCAAGAATCACTGTCTCACAAAACGGATAAATCTATTTTCAATGGAATTTGCTGGCCTTGGGCCATTGGATTACTGTCATTTGTCACTTTAGTGCTACTTCAGCAGTGTAGATGTTCGTTTCCAAAGACTTGTGTGCTTGGACTGCAGTTTTCCTGTGTGTTGAAGTGATCTCCCCAGAGATCTTTCTGTGACCATTTTTGTCATTGCAGGCTGGATTAAGAACTAGTGTTGAAAACATAAAGGTGGCCATGGTGTATGTTTATCGCGTTTGTTGTTGCAAGGATCAGAAAATGTAGAATTTATCTTAAGTCTAGATGTGGAGTCTTAAGATGATAGACTTTTCATGAGCTGGCTATTTTCTGATTGAAAGCTCCCCGGCCGTGACCCCATTTTCAGGAGAAGACCCAAGAAACCAGAGCTGCCTGCCAGCACCTCCATTCTTTCCCTTTCATGAAACACGTCTTGTTCTGGTTGCCCTCTCCAGGTGTTGAGATACAAGTGTGGTTTGGGGCTGGAAGAGAAGGGTAACATCAGAGAGGATTAAAGCCTGTCTTCCTTGAGTTCCACTTTCTGGCTTCCCTGAGAATTGTTTAAGGCGAGTGTACATGTAGAGTGGTAACACCCAGCGCCCTGCACTGGAGATCTCTCTGCACAGTAATAATGGCTGTTCTGAGCATCCTCAGGCACCTCCTTTTTGGGCTTATGCCTGCAGCTTTATTGGTTGTCATCCTTCAGATCAATTCTTAATTAATTTTTCTGGTATCAGCTTGAGGGCCATCTCCTAAGCCTATACTCTGCAGTTCAAGAGTCTCACAACTAATGCATTTGAAATGAGTGCTTCCTCATTAAAAGGCAGGTTTCCCTGCTCTTTTTTTTTTTTTTAAAGAGACAGAGTCTCTGTCACCCTCGGTAGAGTGCCATTGTGTCACATGTCACGCAGCTCACAGCAACCTCCAACTCCTGGGCTTAGGCGATTCTCTTGCCTCAGCCTCCGGAGTAGCTGGGACTACAGGCGCCTGCCACAACGCCCGGCTATTTTTTTGTTGGCAGTTTGGCTGGGGCCGGGTTTGAGCCCACCACCTCAGTATATGGGGCCGGTGCCCTACCCACTGAGCCACAGGCACCACCCAGTTACCCTGCTCTTGTGCCTTTAATACTTGATTTTTACATCTAGCCTCCTAATTTCTTTCTTTTCTGTCTTTGATGTAAGTAGATTTTTGTTTTTCCATTTATCCTTGTTTTAGGAAGAAATGCTTCTTCTTATCTTTTTTCGAGACTGAGCCTCAAGCTGTCACCCTGGGTAGAGTGCTGTGGGATCACAGCTCACAGCAACCTCCAATTCCTGGGCTCAAGCGAGTCTTCTGCCTCCACCTCTCAAGTAGCTGGGACTATAGGCGCCCGCCACAACGCCCGGCTAGTTTTTGGTTGTAGCTGTCATTTTTGTTTGGCTGGTCCGGGCTGGATTCGAACCCACCACCTCAGGTGTATGTGGCTGGCACCTTAGCCACTTGAGCCACAGGCGCCGAGCCAGAAATTCTTCTTTTCATCTGTGTGTACTGGGAACAGACATTAGTATGTTCTTGCTTTTTTCTTGCATAGTTTTAAAAGTATCAGTCACTACAACAGTTCCAAACTTACGTGTATCAGAGCTACTGTGGAAAAACATATGTATGTATAAATTCTAACTGAATAATACTAAATGTGTCCAGTGTGCCCCTCTGTAAGAAACTGAAGATAGGGAAAAGCGTTAAAACTGCACAAAACAGAGGGGTTTATTATAGACCCGTCATTGTGGACACTCTGTCAGGGGTGGCAAAGGCACGATCCAGTCACTAGGATACCTCCTGAAGTCCTTAGATGAGATCTGCTGGCTGGGTGGGTTATGGTGGGGACAAGTTTTTGTCCACTGGAGTGGAAGTTTAGGCCAAGCATGGTGGTTCATGCCTGTAACCCTAGCTAGCACTCTGGGAGGCCAAACGGGGAGGATCCTTTGAGCTCAGGAGTTCAGACCCTGTCTCTACTAAAAACAGAAAAATTAGACAAGCATCCTTGCAGGAGCGTATAGTTCCAACTACTCAGGAGGCTGATGTATACTACTACTTGAACTCAGGAATTGAAGATTGCTGTGACCTAGGCTCATGCCACAGCACTCTAGCATAAGGCAGCAGAATGAGACTGTCTCTAAAAAAAAAAAAAAGAGTGGTGCCTGTGTCTCAGCGAGTAGGGTGCTGGCCCCATATACCAAGGGTGGTGGGTTCAAACCCAGCCCTGGCGAACTACACAACAAAAAAATAGCTGGGCATTGTGGCGGGCCCCTGTAGTCCTAGCTACTCGGGAGGCTGAGGCAAGAGAATTGCCTAAACCCAAGAGCTGGAGGCGTTGCTGTGAGCTGTGTGATGCCACAGCGCTCTATTGAGGGCCATAGAGTAAAACTCTGTCTCTACAAAAAAAAAAAAGGTTTACTATTATTGTATGTGTCAAAAAATGCTTTATTTTGGTGGGGCGTGGTGGCTCACGCCTGTAATCCCAACGCTCTGGGAGTCCGAAGTAAGGGGATTGCCTGAGTTCATGGGTTCAAGACCAGTCTGAGCAAGAGTGAGATTTCATCTCCAAAAATAGCCAGGCGGGGTCGCGCCTGTGGCTCAAGGGAGTAGGGTGTTGGCCCCGTATGCCGGAGGTGACGGGTTCAAAAACAGCAAAAAAACCCAAAAAATAGCCTGGCGTTGTGGTGGGTGCCTGTAGTCCCAGCTGCTCAGGAGGCTGAGGCAAGACAGACAATTGCTTGAGCCCAAGAGTTTGAGGTTGCTGTGAGCTATGATGCTACAACATACTACAGAGGGCAACAAAGTGAGATTCTGTCTCCAAAGGAAATAAAAAAGCTTATGTTGATGTTTTAAAAATTCATGGAATACAGCCAAATTTCTGTATAAATTACATTTTGTAGGCCATGGACCTTGTGAACTAGGACTATCTAAAAGCATTTACTATAAGATTCTGTGTGTCTAATGAGTTACAGTCT
The DNA here is from genome assembly GCA_963574655.1 of Perodicticus potto. Classification (NCBI taxonomy): domain Eukaryota; kingdom Metazoa; phylum Chordata; class Mammalia; order Primates; family Lorisidae; genus Perodicticus; species Perodicticus potto. The sequence continues at coordinate 1,490 of CAUYRH010047712.1, read as the reverse complement.
ACCTTGTTTAATTGTTCTATAGACTTGGTAGTGTCCTTTGCTGTAGATAAAAGCAATACATTTTAATTTTATCACACATTTAAATTTCATCAGGACCAATTAACTCATGAATTTGTTTGATATTCTAGTAACTGTCAAGAGGTTCAGAGCATTCCCTTTTTTCTTTTTTGCTTTTTACCTATTTTAGATAGTTTTCAAAAACTTCAGAGTGAAGTAATGGCCCTCATCAGAGACTTCCATTTTATATCATTATATATCTACTTTTCTTATTCATCTAAAATTATTAACCCTTTTTCTTTTGATGGGATACATTGAGGTAAATAGAAGATAATGTGAAAATTGAGTTTAATTCTAGAGTTTTGGGATATTCCTGAACTATGTAAAAAACCTCTTGACATATTTAAAAAATGTTTTTCAGACTTTATTTTTTTAGAGCAGTTTTAGGTTCACAGCAAAATTGAGAGGAAGGCACAGATTTCCCGTAAGCCCTTTTTCTAGAAATTTTAAGTATTAATAATAATTTCCCTTAGTTTGTTGTTGAGACTGCATTAAGTATTTATTTACGACACGAAGTAGGCCTTTTGGGTAAATGTGATCATTGGATATGAAGAACACTCAGCTTTGCAGGACTCACTGTTTGAGGGCCGCTGTGTGGTTATGTGAGCTGCATGGTCTGTGTAGGGCCGTAGCACTGGGACCGCTGTGTGGTATGTGAGCTGCATGGTCTGTGTAGGGCCTTAGCACTGGGACCGCTGTGTGGTATTTGAGCTGCATGGTCTGTATAGGGCCTTAGCACTGGGGCTGCTCTGTCCAGGATTGTTACCACATTTCACAGACAGGGACGGGACTTGAGGTGACTTGGCTGATGGTGATCAGCAGCTTAAAAGCAGGTCTTTGACTTGTAAATCTTTTGCTTTTCCTATTTTACCAAACTGCTTTCCTGGAAGAGGCTGATAAAAGCATAAAGCTTCACGTTGTGACTTCCTCTGGTAGTTCCTTGGTGAAAGTTTATTGAATAAATGACTAAGTGAAATAAATGTTTAAAGACTTAAATAGTTCACTAATTACCAAGTATGTTACTAATATGTTACTAATTACTAAATTGTGTGGGTGCATTTTGATAAAAGTCCTTTCTTTCTTTTTTTTTTTTTTTTAAGAGATGAGGTCTCCCTCTGGCTCAGTCTGGTCTTGAACCTGTGAGCTCAGGGAAATCCACCCACCGCAGCCTCCCAGAGTGCTAGGATTACGGGCATGAGCCACCTCACCCGGGCAGAAAAGCCCATATTTTAAGTTATAAAATAAAGATACACTATTTTTTAAAACAAGTAAACAATACAAAAGTTTTTTTGTTTTTTTTTTTTTTGAGACAGAGCCTCAAGCTGTTACCCTAGATAGAGTGTTGTGGCATCACAGCTCACAGCAACCTCCAATTCCTGGGCTCAAGCGAGTCTCTTGCCTCCGCCTCCCAAGTAGCTGGGACTACAGGCGCC
>CAUYRH010047711.1:0-39110 GCA_963574655.1 Perodicticus potto | reverse complement strand
GAGACAGAGTCTCACTTTATCCCCCTTGGTAGAGTGCTGTGGCGTCACACAGCTCACAGCAACCTCCAACTCCTGGGCTTAGGCGATTCTCTTGCCTCAGCCTCCCGAGTAGCTGGGACTACAGGCGCCCGCCACAACGCCTGACTATATTTTATTACAGTTTGTCTATTTTTTGTTACAGGGTTTGAACCTGCCACCCTCGGTATATGGGGCCGGCACTCTACTCACTGAGCCACAGGCACTGCCCCAAATCAAGAAATTTTATAAATATTATGACTTTCATCAAGTTCTACTTTTTATCTAGACCTTCTCCTAAAAGCTCATCTCTGCAGTCTGGAGTCTCCACGGTGGACAGCAGGCCCTTGGTGCCAAGGGCAGATGGCAGAGAGGCTAATGGCAGGAGAACAATGGGACGGGAAAAGAGAAAGTGCCGGGTAGAGAGAAAGAAAGAAACAATGGGTGACTAGGGCGTGAATGTTAGAGGGTTGAGCTGCCTTTTGGGGGCTCAATTCCTAAGCCTAAAATATATTCATATGTTTGTACTATAAGTCTTCTCAGTAATTCTCTCAGGTGCTTACAAGGCAGGGGTTGGGGCTGAAGGGCCTGAACTGCACGCCGAGGACTGTGGCATCAGCTGTAATCTGTTCTTGGGATTACTCATGTCCTGCAGTGACGGGCAGATAGGAAAATGACTCACCTCATGTATAGCAGTGCTTCTCCATGCTGACGCACAAGAGAATCACCTGGGAGCTTTTAAAAACTGCCAATGCCAGGGCTGCATGCCAGCGAGTCTGATGGAGTTGTCTGGGGTGGAGCCTGAGCGCTGGTCTATTTTAAAAGCTCCCTAGGGACTTTCAATATGCAGCCAGGGTTGAAAACCATTTATATGGACACATGGTTTTCATGTTTTAACATACATTCTTAAGATAGAGAAACTGCTGGGATGATCTCTGGGTGCATCACAGGACTTTTCCAGAGGGACTTGAGAGTCCCAATTATTGCTAATTCCAGAGAGTGCTGGTAAATGGGAGATTTTGTTTGAGGTCTTACTTTGCAACCTTTGTGTAGCCAGAAGACCTTCTACTTGGAGATTATGGTGCACATCTGTGGACACCTGTGATAGGAGAGAGCACGAGGTGAAGCTGAGTCAGCTGAACCTTAAATCGGTGTGGCCTCTCAGAGACCAGATGCCTAGAGTGAGTTTCCTGAGCTCACGTGTGGGAGTGATTCTAGAGAGGCTACTCTTCCATCAGCCATACATTCCTCAATGTGTATTCATTGGGCACCTTCCAGGTGCTAGTTCTCATCTGGAGCAGCATTGCAGAGTTAGGAGACACGTTCTCTGGGCTCTGTGACTTCCATTGTCCGTGTCCTTCAGTGAACCTCATGTTACTGCCCTAGTCCACGTCACTGTCTTCTCCAGCATAAATGTCCACAGTTGCCTATTAACTGGTTTCCTTGCTTCTGCTCTGAGCTGCCAATGGCCAATTCTCCTCACAGCTGGAGGGAGTTTAAGAAAAAGATGCCATTGCTCCTTAACCCAAAGTTTTCAGGTGGCTTGTCATTGCTTTCAGAATACAGTTCAAGTTCCTTAAAGCTCACAAGACCTCCCCCCAACCCACCTCTCCATTCTTAGCCCTTCTACTCTCATCTTTCCAGCCCTATAGTGCTTCTCGCTCATTTTTTTTTTAATTAAAAATTCTTTTTTTTTTTTTTTTATTAGACAGAGTCTCACTTTATTGCCCTTGGTAGAGTGCCATGGCATCACACAGCTCACAGCAACCTCCACCTCCTGGGCTTAGGTGATTCTCTTGCCTCAACCTCCCAAGTAGCTAGGACCACAGGCACCGCCACAACGCCTGGCTATATTTTGTTTTTGCAGTTCAGCCGGGGCAGGCTTGAACCCGCCACCCTCTGTGTATGGGGCCGCGCCCTACTCGCTGAGCCACAGGCCCCGCCTGCTCATTTTTTTCTTAAAGGCCTTTACACTTGCTGTTGCCTCTACTTGGAATGTTTTCCCCCCAGAAAGTCAATTGGTCCTTCCATCTGCTGTATCCCCTGTGAGATTACAAGCCTCTCTACAGCAAGGACCCTGCTCTAGGAATCTATGGCAGCATCTACTAAGTTCACTTGCATTTAGGAGGTTCTCAGTAAGGTACCTGATAATGTGAATGGATAAAAATGTAAAGAAAATCACATGCTGGAAAAATTCCTGTCCAGAGTTCTGTAGAACAGGTAATTCAAAAGAGCCAAATCAGCATATCAAGTCTGACGTGGTTCTCCTGTTGCTCAGAGAGCTGCAAAGATTTTACGCTTGTGCAAGCAGATCCTTTAAAAGAAGCAATTTTCTCTTTAGGAGACTAGCAGTACACAGGCTCAGCAGTAAATTTACAGTATTCTATAAGAAAGATGAAAAGTGAAAATCATATGAAAAGTAGTAATCACATGTTAGCAGCACCACCTTCTCGTATGTCAAGGGTATCGTGCCATAATTTGGCCATAATTTCTTTCTTTTTCTGTCTCTGGCTTTCTCAACTATGCAAAATGCTTAGTGGCAGGTCTAGACAGCACGAAGCAAAACAGTGGTAACAGATCCATTTTGACATGGCACAGTCTTCGTTTCCTATATTTCTTTTCCCATTTCCGTGACCGTATAAATAATGCCAATATTGTGGGACCATGGTGACGTGGTCCGTGGTGGCTTTAGTGCATGAACCAGGTGCACTGACCAGGTGCACCACTAAGAACAAGGTGGAGGCTAGTGGGAGAGGTGGGCATAGTTTCAGTCTATTTTCTTTCATCTTTGCTTTCAGTGGGTTTTCTGACATGCTTTCCCCCTATGAGTATTCATTCTGCTTACAGTTGTTCCTCATTACTCAGAACTTGTTTGAGTGTCCTTGGTGTATTTTTTCTTTTCTTTTTTTTTTTTTTTTTAAAAATCCTCATATATGCTTCTAAAAGCAATACATTTTCATTCTAGATAATTTAGAAACACAGAGAACAATAACAACAAAACGTTACCCATAGTTCCACCACCTAGAGAAAAGTCTTAATAATTTTTATATTGCTTATGTCAATAGTTTAAAGTTTTGAAAAATTTCTTATGGCTATAAAAGCAACACATCCTCATTATAGAAACTTTGGAAATGCAGAAAACTGTAAAGCAGAAGGAGAAATAGTTCATATTGCAGAATGATTTTTTTTTTTTGGTGACAGAGTCTCACTTTGTCACCCTGGATAGAGTGCAGAAACTCCTGGGCTCAACTGATCCTTCGGCCTCAGCCTCCCAAGTAACTGAGACTACAGGTACACCCCTGATGTCTGGCTAATTTTTCTATTTTTAGTAGGGAAAGAGTCTCAGGGTCTCGCTGCTGGCCAGGCTGGTCTTGAACTCCTGAGCTCAAGTGATCCTCCCAGAGTGCTAGGATTACAGGCGTGAGCCACTGCGCCTGTCCCAGAATGACTTTTTGATAATCAGTCTATCACTATAACAAACATGGAAATCGAAAGCATCAGGGTGACTGGCTGGAAAATCCCAAGTAAAAGAAGAAAACAAAACAAAACTGTTTCCTGAGGCCTAAAATGACTGATAGCTGCAGGATCTCAGCACTGGCTGTATTGTCTTGCTTCCAGAAAGGCTGGGGTAACTGTGGACTGGGAGGATGGCCCTGGAGTGGCTGGGAATTCACAAGAGGTAGGAAAGAGGCAAAGACGGAGTGTGTGTCTGTGCTCAAGGAGGGGCTGGGAAGGACAGGGGGTGATGCTTGCATTCAGAGTGTAGGCCAAGGAGAAAAGAAAAGGAAGTGAGCAGGCAGTGGGAGGCTACAGAAGTGGCCCTGTGCAGGGTGCTGGGCTGGTGTGAGACTGGTGTAGGCCTTGTAGAGAGTGAGGGCCTACATATGGCTTAGGGACCCTTGGGTGCAGAGTAGCTTCTCTGTAGCCTGGTAGGACTATCTTGGCCACAAATCTCAGCTTGTTTGCACCAACTAGGACCATATTTACCCAAGAATACCAAAAAGAAGGGGAAGGGGCTCCAGGAGGATGAGGGATCAGGGAAGGGGCCACCACTGTGGCATTCAGGGAGAAGTGGTTCCTGATCTCCAGCCACTTCAGGAGGACATCGTCTTGTACAAAGACCCTCCGCTGGGAGTCCATAGGAAGCTGGCTTCTATCCTAGCTCTAATGTGGGCCAACCTTAAGCTTATAATTCTGTTAACTGTTTTTTTGAAGAAAAATTTAAAAAGTGAAATCAACGCCTACCTATCAGAATTATCATGAGAATAAAATGAGGTGGAAAAATGACAGAATGTCACTAGTACTGAGCATCCTGAAGATCTCTGCTAGTACTATATAAAGTACCCCCTCCAGAAGGCCCCCCTGAACCCCTGGGTTAGGTGCTACACCAAGTGGGGCTATTGACTTATATTTACCTGAAACACAAACAGTAGCTTTTGGTTACAATGTCTGGTAAATAAGAACACATTAAACTAAAAATGTGAAATGGGATCATTTGTGCTCCCTGCATGGCTAAATCTGCAGGGACCCAGTGTGTGGTTACAGGGCTTAACCCAGGCTAAGGCCACACCAGTAGTCTGTGGAGCTGGTTAAGCACTTATGTCATCACTGTAATAAACAGAATCATAGAAAGTGTGGATGTGTGGCAGGGGGGCAGAATGGAGGGCTGTAAGGGGGAAAGCCATTTATTTGAATCATTGTAGACTTTCAGTTGGTACTTTTGCTAATTTTCTTAGGGTACCATAAAGTTTTCATTGCAACGTAATTGTGGCATGATTGGCTGACTATTGACACCATCTTCTACTGTCTCACAATAGCTCCTAGCACAAGCACATTCTCTATTAAACTTGTAAAATTATCCCTGAGCACATCATGTGATGCTGTTGCTGAGCTCTTGGCCTTATTTCATTTTAAATAAATCTAATGAAATACCTAATATGCTTAACTATTGTAGAGATATTTTATTTACTATATACCTTGTATGAATTAAGGGCATGTATTATCAAATATCTCCAACTTTTTTTTTTTGACACAGAGTCTTACTTTGTCACCCTTGGTAGAGTGCCGTGGCATGATAGTTCACAGCAACCTCAAACTCTTAGGCTCAAGTGATCCTCTTGCCTCAGCCTCCCAAGTAGCTGGGACTGCAGGTGCCCACCACAGTGCCCAGTTATTTTTAAAGACGAGTCTCGCTCTTGCTCAGGCTGGTCTTGAACTCCTGTGGTCAAGCGATCCACCTGCCTTGGCCTCCCAGAGTGCTGGGATTACAAGGGTGAGCCACTATATCCAGTAAATATTTCCAACTTTACATTATAGTATTAATAACCCACTGTTCTAAAATAAGTAGTGTACTTATTAATTATATATGGATTATTTTCAAGAAAGGAAAAAGTTATTTAAGATTTACCTGGGTTAAAAAATAGTTAGATTTTCTTGAAGTAGTTTTATTTTCTTTAATAACGTGTTTTTTATGAAATAAAACTTTTGGCTCATCTGTGGTCATTTTTTTTTTTTTTTTGAGACACAGTCTCACTATGTTGCCCTGGGTAGAGTGCCATTGCATCACAGCTCACAGCAACCTCCAACTCTTGGGCTCAAGTGATTCTCTTGCCTCAGCCTCCCAAGTAGCTGGAACTACAGGCGCCTGCCACAACACCTGGCTACTTTTTGGTTGTAGTTGTCGTTGTTTGGCAGGCCCAGGTTGAATTTGAACCTGCCAGCGCCGGTGTATGTGGCTGGAGCCCTTAGCCGTTGAGCTACAGGCGCCGAGCCTGTGTTCATTTTATGACGAACTTTTTGGTTATTCTTGGTAATTTTATTCCATACCTTTCCCCTACTTTAGCACCATGTATGCAGTAGCTAAAAGTACCCTCAGTTAAGTAAAGTATATTTTAGATCAATAATTAGCATTATTGGTTATTGATAATCAGAATGATGGTTGACTTTTCCTAGTGCATAGTTTGAGTCATGCATAGAAACTCTCCATTATTACTTTGTAAACTTTTGAAGAATAGATGGTCCAAATCAAGAAAGAAGCATATTATAGATCAATAATTTCATTAGTGCATTAACAAAAATAAGCCTACTCTCTTGTAATGCAATTAAAGATGAATATAGAAATCAGCTTTGTCCTTTGTTTGCTGAGAACAATAGCACAGCCCTCTGTGTGAGGATGATTTATCTCTTGGTAAACCGCACCAACTGTTTATGACAGCAAAAAGACAGGTATCATTAACCTTAGGTGTTGACAATTTAGAATTCATGGGAATGAGTTAGAAAAACGATAGACGGGTCCCACCTCTGAGTTTGTGGAGAGAAGATGAATCCTATGAACCATTGCCACTGATTCCTCACATTACCAGAAAAAAAGTCCCCCTTGAATTTTCCAATGGGGGGTTTTGGTTTTATTTCCCTTCTAGCTGAACTTAAAGTGAAAATTGTTTTCGGGAAAAATGGATCTATATTCTAATCATAGTTATTTCCCAAGACCCTAGAATCAGGTTTATTTGTAAATCCATAATTTACTGAACCGTTTTACTTTCCTTGTAAGTGATTCGTGTATAAATTAGTGATGGATTCCTGATTAATTTATTTTTGCTGCTGTTCTTGGATTTTAAAAGCTTGCATTCCTCAAGATCAGCCTCTTCATAAATACCTTCAATAAATTTCAGCACAAAATGATGGCTCGCCCTCTTTTATCCTTTGCAGAATGATATAATCGGACATTCAAAGCAAATAAGAATTCAGTGACCCCAAAAATGTATCGGATTAAAACCTACCGATAAAAAATGAAGTGTACCAGGGAAAATACTCTGCAGCTGTCCTTTGCTTTAGGTACACGTAACAACAACATGATTTGGGGGCCTGATATGATCTCAGTGTGGCATACATTAATTCACATTTAAAAATCTTTCACATATATTCATTTTCATATGAGCATATTTTTGACCTATATTAGATCTACTTAAAATCCGTTGGGAGTATTGATTTTTTTCTTGAAGAAAATAAACACAGCGAGATGGTCACTCTCTTATAAAGCCCATTAGAGAAAACCAGAATTGTGTTGACGTAAAGGGGAATGTTTCCTAATGTACATGACATATTGCTGTGGGTCAGAAGATTCAACTCTCTTTCAAATCTAATTAACTGATTTTGTCAAGCTTGTATTCCAATCCTTGTCTGCATGGCTATCACGCCTCTATCAACTCTTCTATTTAGTAACTACACATGATCAAGAATGGAACTATAACTATTTAAAAGATATTTTACCAACATGGCACTATTACATCAAATGATTACATAATCTGTTTGGATTTGATGTGGGCAATTTAAAACAAATCATTTTAATTACTATGAGACTATTGTGGAAGAGTAGAGGATTTAACTGAAATGTTTTAGGAAAAGTGCGTAGATAAATCAAACCCTCTGAATCCCCTTCATAGTTGTTACCATTTTGACATCTTCTTATTTTAAAGAAATTGCTGAAAATTCGACAAAAGTAATGTGGATGGCTATAATTGAACTTGACAATATCTATGTGGGGTAAGAGGTGAAATCACTGTTTGGAAATGAATGCTCCTATCCCACCCCAACTACATATTCAGGTTAAATGTGTGCACATCCTGGTAGCTGGAACATCTGTTTCTAGCTTGTTGTTCCTCTTGGCTGCTTTTCAATTGGATTTCCTCGAGCAGGTCCCAGGCTTGTCACTGCAGCCAGGGTCTGTTAACCATCACCACTGGTTCTACATTAAGTAGGAGGTTCAGGGCTAAGCTAATAACTTGCCTGCCTTTCTGACTGATCACAGTGATGTGCTCCGTGGCCACTTATCATGCGGGCTCCATTGGGAGCGTGCTCTTCTTTGTCTGTATCTCTGGGTGGAATTGGTTTTGTTTCCCTTCTTTCCTGGAGTTACGTGTGAAAAGACAGGGCTCATTGTTGCTTCTATGGAGCGGCTGTGCGATGCTTTGCCTACGCGTCTGCTGGGCAAAGGGACTGTGTTTCAAATACGAAACTCACTATGTCCTTTCTGTAATGATTCTCTTCTCGTCTTCCTCTCCTCTGAAAAATAAATAAGGAACTATAATTGAATATATTTTACAGGTGACTTTTAGAATGTAACAGAATACGTCAGCATTCTGAATCATGGTTATGATTTGGCACAAAATCACAAATGGAAAATGTTTGATATTTACATCACAGCAGCATGTAGTATAGTCCACATCCAAGGTGATGGGTAGGAGTGGAGTTAAAAGGAACCAGGCAGGCTCGGCGCCTGTAGCTCAGCGGCTAGGGTGCCAGCCACATACACCAGTGCTGGCGGGTTCAAATCCAGCCTGGGCCTGCCAAATAACAATGACACCTACAACAAAAAAAAAAAAAAAAAAAAAGTTGGGTGTTGTGGCAGGCGCCTGTCATCCCAGCTTCTTGGGAGGCTGAGGCAAGAGAATCTTTTAAGCTCAAGAGTTAGAGGTTGCTGTGAGCTGTGACACCACAGCACTCTACTGAGTGTGACAAAATGAGACTCTGGTACAAAAAAAAAGGAACTAGGCAATTGTAAAGATGCTTATAAGGGCCTTTATACAATGCAGTGGCTTCCACTTTGTAAGTGTTCCAGACTGATTATGTAAAAGGGAATGTCCAAATTCAAGGGTAAACAAAAAGCATTTAAAAAGTTTGCTGACTGGCCAGGGGAGCATGGTGAGTTCACTTCCCATTTATATTTTCTAGGTGGTTTCTGAGACAGCAAAGAAAGTTGGGTTCAGTCCAGACCCTCATATCCTGGGGTTGACACCATCCTGCTATGACTCCCATAGCTGATAAGCTTTGATACAAATCGATTCCCTCTGCCAAACTCCGTGCTTACTTTGTACTTGAAAAACATTCCTTCCTCTAAGGTAGGCATTTGTAGGGACTATTCTCTCTTGCCAAATCTTGCCTTGATCCCTACTATGGATCTATGGCACGGTAAAGAAGAGATACTGAATGAGTGAGTAATCACAAGAAGTAACAACTCCAGAGTGATTAGGTATGGTTACTGAAGCGCAGAAAATAAGATCAGGATGCAGTGAGATTCTGACAGAAGGGAGATGAATATTATCATATTTTTGGCTACTGAAGTCATGAGTGTGAATATTACCATATTTTTGACTACCAAAGTCATAGTAGTCAAAAGATCAGTCCTGGTCTTAAGAAACATCTTTTTTTCTGATTTTTCTATCTCCATTGCTTACCAGTTTTATAAGCACTTCTGAAAAAGAATCCAACTTTTAGGAATTGTAGTTGTTAACTATAGCTTAAATTTTTAAAGCACAGGATTCCACTGTTAAAGTGGGGCTGTGTCAGAGCTTTAAAGAGAAACGTAAATTGATAACAGAAAGAATAAGTGAAAAATTATAACATTTTGAGGGTGAAGCTATGATTTCCCTTTTGACCTTGCAGGGAAGAAAAAAAAAGTAGCAACTGATGATATTGGTGATTACACAGAAGACACTGGCTAATATTTCCTGAGTGTTTACTAGGTAGCCAGCTTGGTGTGAAGTGCTTCAGGTTTACCTCCCTGGATTCTGTTGTCTATTTTCCAAGCCCAAATGGTGCAGTTGTTCTAAAAGTTCATCAGCACAGTAAGCTTCTACTTTTCCTGTTTGAGGAATATCTTAGAAGCACCCGGATCCTTCCCTCCCATCAACCCCACTTGGTCCATCCTCTTTCAAACTGAAGAAAACCGTATTGTTTGTAAATATAGGATGGATCTGATAAAAAAAAAAACCTTGAGGAAAGATGATGTAAGTTGAACATCACCTAAAACTGCATTTTCAGTTCTCAGCTTTGCAGAAGAAATAAAAATATTCGGGGGGGGCGGGGAGAAGATAGAGAGAGACTGTAGAAAAGGAAATGCCAAATGTGTGATGAATGTGGTCTTGAAATGGACAATTTAAAAATAATTAAGATTATCTTTTCTGTAAGGTCTGGTGATGTCACCCTAACTGACCTGTCATTCTCTTCATTACAGTGACTTGTCCCCTTTCATTTTGGGACAGATGCAAGCACAGGAGAACCTCTATAGTTGAGCACCTCCTTAAGCTGACCTAATTTTCACAGACCAGACAAGCACCACATGTGCGCATCAGTACAACAGGCCTGCGTCCTTATGTTGACCACCTCCATAGGTTGACCGGTTTGTTACAGATCCTTGGATGGTCGACTTACAGAGGTTCAACTGTATATAGAAAAGGGTTCTTCTAAGAACAAGAACATGTAAACACCATGTCTAAATCCAGACTATTTCCAAATACTGCAGGGAAGGCAGAGGCTGGAGAAAATGCATATTCTAAGCTAACAGTATTAATTCAAATTCTTCATGTTATCTTATTTATTTATTTATTTTTGAGACAGAGTCTTACTATGTTGCCCTCGGTAGAGTGCAGTGGTGTCACAGCTCACAGCAACCTCAAATCCTTGGGCTTAAGCAATTCTCTTCTTGCCTCAGCCTCCCAAGTAGCTGGGACTATAGGCACTGCCTTCCCTCCAGCATTTGGAAATAGTCTGGATTTAGACATGGTGTTTACATGTTCTTGTTCTTAGAAGAACCCTTTTCTATATACAGTAGAACCTCTGTAAGTCAACCAGCCAAGGATCTGTAACAAAGCCCGGCTCTTTTGTTGTTGTAGTTGTCATTGTTGTTTAGCAGGCCCGGGCTGGGTTTAAACCTGCCAGCTCCAGTGTATGTGGTTGGCGCCCTAGCCGCTGAGCTACAGGCGCTGAGCCTACATTATTTTTTTTTTAAGAGGTAGGATCTTGCTTTGTCATCAGGGCTAAAGTGCAGCGCCATGATCATAGCTCCCTGCAGCCTGAAACTCCTGGGCTCACAGAAGTGATCCTCTTGCCTTAGTCTTCCAAATAGCTGAGACTACATATGAGCGCCATCACAGCCGGATAATTTCTTCTTTTCACTTTTTGCAGAGACAGGGTCTGGCTATGTTGCTCAGGCTGGTTTGGAACTCCTGACTGAAAGTGATGCTTGGCCTTCAAAAACTGCTAAGATTTCAGGGGTGAGCCACCATTCCCAGCCTATTTTTAATAATATTTTGTTTGAAATTATTTTATATGCTACACATATTATCTCCTTGATAATAAATAACAATCACTGCTCATCCTTTGTTTTTATTGTTATCTTCCCTATTTTAGAACTTGGTTTGATTTTGACATAGTTTTTCTCAAGGACCAGATTCAGTTTCTTTTCCTATTTTTTTTTTTTCTCCCAAGTTTAGATCTTAAGCATGGCATTTGCTATGGTATTAAACACGATTCAAAGACAAGACTTACAAATACTATTTTTTAACTGACACACAATAATTGTACATATTTGTGGCATACATATGTTACAATACATAATAATGTATTGTGATCAGATCAGGGTAATTAACACACCCATCATCTCAAACATTTATCATTTCTTTGTGTTGGGAACATTAAGAATTCCTCCTTCTAGCTATTTGAAACTATTTAATATACAGAGGGTGCCAAAAAATGTATATACATTTTAAGGAAGGAAAAAACCGTATTAAAATTGTAATAGTCAACATATACTGATAACAAAAGATGAATACATGTCTTGTTGAACAACTCTTGTAATTGCAGAGGTCAAACAGGACTTGAGTTTTAAAAATTTAATATAGTCTGGCGGCGCCCATAGTTCAGTGGGTAGGGCACTGGCCACATACACCAAAGCAGGTGGGTTTGAGCCTGGCCCAGGCCAGCTAGAACAACAATGACAACTGCAACAAAAAAAAAACCCAGCTGGGCGTTGTGGTGGGAGCCTGTAATCCTAGCTACTTGGGAGGCTGAGGCATGAGAATGGCTTGGGCCTAGGAGTTTGAGGTTGTTGTGAGCTGTGGCGTCATGGCATTCTACCAAGGGTAACTCCGTCTCAAAAAAAAAAATTAATATAGTTTTTTCCTTTTTTAAAATGTGTATTCCTATTTTTGCCCTCTGCATATTGTTAATGAGAGCTAGAGTCATTGTACAATGCTATAGAACACTAGAACTTATGCCTCCTACCTGGCCATAATTTTGAATCCTTTAACAAATCTCTCCCTATGCTCTCCTTCTCCTTACCCTTTCCAGCCTTCTGTATCCTCTGTTCTGGTTTTTACTTTTGAGATCAATTTATTTATTTATTTATTTTAGCTTCCACAATGAATAAGTACATGGAGTGTTTAGCTTTCTGTTTCTGGCTTACTTCATTTTGAAATATAAGAATTTTTTTTTTTTTTTTTGAGATAGAGTTTCATTGTTTTGCCCTGGGTAGAATGCTGTGGCATCATAGCTCCCAGCAACCTCAAACTATTGGGCTTAAGCAATCCGCTTGCCTCAGCCTCCTGAGTAGCTGGGACTACAGGCTCCCACCACAATGCCTGGCTAGTTTTTCTATTTTTAGTAGAGATGAACTGCTTAGGCTGGTCTTGAACTATGAGATCCAGCAATCCACCTGCCTCAGCCCACCAGAGTGCTAGGATTATAAGCATGAGCCACTACGCCTGGCTTAAAAGACCTGATTTTTAATGGCTACATAATATTCCAAGCACAGGTGGTCCAGAGTTACCCCATAGCTGGATGTTTGAGACCATTTTCAGTATTTTACAAGCAAATATGTTATACAACATTAATGTTTTAACGGCTAGAATTTTCTTGATGTTACAATTCCAGAATAAGTGTTTAAATAGTGTGCAGAGTTGGAGAAATTGAAAGTTCTTTCATTTTCTTTTCTTTCTTTTTTTTTTTTTTTGAAGTTTTGGCCAGGGCTGGGCTTGAACCCGCCACCCCTGGTATATGGGGCCAGCACCCTACTCCTTGAGCCACAGGTGCCACCCAATTCTTTCATTTTCAATAACAGAAAGAAAGCTTTCTTTTAAGGTTCTAGTTTAGCAGAGGAGCTAAACATCCACTAGAGTGAAGTTACTTATCCGACCCACATCTTGTTACCGTATGCAGTGGTGCCTGGTTTATTCAGGAACACTAAGATGACAACCACAAGGAAAACTTAAAACAAAGCATCGTTTCCTATCTTATGTGCAATACAAACAAAATTTCCAGAATAAAAAAATATTCTGGCAATATTTTCATATATTTATAAATTTGGCTTGTGAATATGTATATCTTAGGGAAGATGGATGGAATTAGGAGGATGGGAAAGCAGAGAGGGTGCATTAATAGGTCTGTAATGATATAAAATTTATTCTGGGGGTGAGGTAAAACTTAATGGTTCATAAATAGCAATTCATTATGTTTTTAATACTCAGGTTATATTAACACCATATAACATCTTTATGGTGCCATTAGTACCATTTAAATCCTCGACTCAACTTCAGAAACAAACATTCCAAATCTTGGCCATGAAATGATTAGCCAAATAAAATGTTTTAATAAATATTATTAGATTAGAACACGGTTGGTTGGGTCATAAACTGTCTTATAAATGTTTTATGTCATCTGTTACACTGCATTTTTAAATGTTAGCAAATTAATTTATTTTAAAGGCCACATCAAGGTGAAAACACCTTGTTTTCACAGGAGCATTAGGCAGCAGGACAATACATCATGTAGTCATTTTTCATTCAGTTGTACCGTTGGCCAAAGAGATGTTAAGACATAAAATGGGATATGGTTTGTTAAATATTCACTTAGAATTTGCATTCATTATTAAATTATGTGTTGGGTTTAATCTTCAATCTTAAAAATACATACAGTGTCATAAAGCTCTCAGAATACATAATAAATATTTTATAATTTAGTGTTACTTTAAGTATTTGTCAGTAATGACACTTAATTATTCCAAGGAGATTTCATCTGCATTGGTGTTGAGTTCAATAATTCATTCAAGCCTTCAGGTCACTAAGAGAAATATCAGTTTGGGGGCACCAACTCTTGCAAGATTAATGGTGACTCAGCTACTTGTTCTTCATGATAACACTGTCATTCATTGCCTAAAACCACTTCAACACAGAGTGGTGACTTTCAGGGGCTTATTTTTTAGCCGTCTCCATGCCTATCACGATAAACTTTGCTTTGGGTTTGGAAGCTTAAGAGTCAAAATTCTCTGAGATTCAGTCCTTTGAATAGATGAATATAGTAAATTCCAGGCTAAGAATTTCCCATGCTTGAATAGTCAAGTATTTGATTAAGCTCCAGAGCTGTGATATTCAATTTGCATTTGGTAAACTGAAAAAGTACAGCCATCATGAGAAAGCTGGTTGTGGCAGAATGGTGATTTGTATTATAGTAGCCTGGTAGCTGCCCAATGAACCATGTAAAAACAGTTCATTAAAATGTTTATGTGCTTGGTTGGTTAATGCAAAGAAAGCTTTATTGCAGCCTTATAAAACCTTGGTAACTTCAGGTTGGAGTCAGATCAATGCATTGCAATAACTCAGGCATACGCTTCATCTCTCCTGAAGTGGAGGAAAGAAGCAAGAAACTTCCTTTTTCTCCTTGTTTCTATGACCATGTATTTTCAGATTTTTGAAGCTAATATAAACTTTCTTCCTTTTGGAAAATATCCCAACTTTTTGTGTGGGCAATTTGTAATAGTTTTTACGTGGAACCACAGAGTATTTGTAATAAAACCTAATCAATAATATGTGATTACTGTACTTTCAAAGTTAAACCTTTATGGAATCTCAACTTTATTGTACATCAAAAAATAATCAGTATTGGGTGGCACCTGTGGCTCAAAGGAGTAGGGCACTGGCCCCATATACTGGAGGTGGCGGGTTCAAACCCGGCCCCGGCCAAAAACTAAAAAAAAAATCAGTATTAAACCAGAAAGCAGGTATAATAATTTATCTGCCAGCTAGTGTCTTCCATTTACTTTGATACTTTTGGAGATGTGTAGACCAATTTTAAGCCCATGAAGGTCTGACCTGGAGACTATGCCTCTGTAAGACTGTCAGATTGCTCTATGCTGACATTTTTTTAAAAAATGCTTAAAACAGGTCTACAACAACAATTTTTAAAAAAAGCTTCCTTAAAACAAAACAAAAAAATACCCACTTTTAATAATTAAAATCTACGTGGATGTTTACCTTCACAAGATATACATAATTAGACTTTTAGATGGAATGTCATATTTCCAAGTCATAAAAAGTCTCCCAATGAAAATGATGCGTTCATGATGGAAGGAGCGAGGGGGTGGGGTCTTGGTGTGTGCCACACCTTTTCGGGGCAAAAGACGATTGTAAGAGGGACTTTATCCAGCAAATGCAATCAGTGTAACATGGTTTCTTGTATCCTCAATGAATCCCCAACAAAAAAAAAAAAAAGAAAGAAAGAAAGAAAGAAAGAAAATGATGCATTCATTAGTTTAGCATGTTGAAACTTGCCTGAAAAATAAGGACAAGAAAAAAATACATTATCAGGAGCAAAACTGAAAGGTGCTAAAATCATAAAATAGTACAATATTAAGAAAGGTGTGGCTCTATTTCTTCTCCTTTCCTTGCTGTACATACCATTATTTATGACACACAAGAACAGGGGGAAGAGACCACACAGGGCAAGATTGTTACCATCAAAATGCACCAATTAAAATAGACACTCCTTGCACACAGCAGACTATTTCAGAATATTCTGAATATTCTGTGTATCAGTCAAGCCAGGGCATTTAAAAATTGGATCTTAATTTGCTTGTAAACGTCAAAATCCCTCCCTCCCCATCTCCTCCAACTGGCATTTGGAGCTAATTTTTTTCTAATTCCTAGGACTGCCCAATCTAAAACAGAGGTTCTTTTGGGATTCGGTATCATGTCCTTTAAAGATGAATCTGACTCTAATACACTATTATATATATATACACATATACACCCACACATATATATTATATATGTACATAGTACATATACATATATTAGTATGTACATAATACATATATGTATATATTTAATATACAGTATATACATATTTATATGTCTATATAAGAGTGTTAGTAGTAAATTGAAGCTAGCACCTGGCATAATATTAGCCTTAGACATGGGAGACATTAAAATTTTTTTGACTGCTGGGCACAGTGACTCACACCTGTAATTCTAGCGCTCTGGGAGACTGAGGCAGGTGGATCCCCTGAGCTCAGGAATTTGAGAACAGCCTGAGCAAAAGCAAGACCCTGTCTCTAAAAATAGCTAGGTGTTGTGGCAGATGCCCTGTAGTCCCAGCTACTACTTGGGAAGCTGAGGCAAGAGGATTACTTGAGCTCAAGAGTTTGAGGTTGCTGTGAGCTATGATGCCACAGCACTCTACCTGGGCAAGAAAGTGAGACTGTCTCAAAAAAAAAAAAAAAAAACTTGTTGAATGAATGTTGAGGGAGTAGTCTTTTAAAATCTGCTTTGAAATCCAGTGACTGGGCCCTCTTATCGGAGAGTATGAGGCTGGAGGAAAGGAAGGGAAGAATCTATGAAGTAAAATGAAGGAACCAAATATTCACCTGCCTGTAAGCCCTAGCCATCAGAATCTTCAGACATACAGAATACCATTTAAAATGTTAGCAGACTGCTGGACATTAGATAGTTTTCCTTCTTTATGTGAATTTTCTTTTCTTTTTTGTCTTTGAGACAGGGTCTCACTCTGTCACCCTGGGTAGACTGCTATGGTGTCATAGCTCTCAGCAACCCCAAACTATTGGCTCAAGCAATCCTCTTGCCTCAGTCTCCTGAGTAGCTAAGACACCTGCCACAAACCCCGGCTAGTTTTTCTATTTTTAGTAGAGATAGGGTCTCACTCTTATTCAGGCTGATCTCGAACTTCTGAGTTTAGGTGATCCACTTGTCTAGGCCTCCCGGGCTAGCATTACAGACCAGCCTTGTATGTGAATTTTTAAAGGAGACTTGGGGTTGTCGAGTTTGGTCTCAAGTTATACTATTTTAAGACCATTTAATTGTGAATCTCTTCTCATCGTTTTAGACTGCACATCCCATTCAAATTTCACATAAGATTAAAAGGATATAAGCAGTCATGTGGCCTCTGATACATTATTCTCTAATTTGTGATTATGAATGGAGCACTCATGTGCGCTGACCCATATCTCATCCCAGAACTGTAGACACCAGTGGCCATTCTTGAACTTGGATTATTTGAATTTAGATGACATTCTTGGACCTGGATGACTGTTTTGGCTTCTGCTGAGACCCAAAGAAAGTCAAGACTCTACTTTTAATAAATCCATTTGACTAAAATCTGTGCATTTATGAGGAACTATGGGGTATGTGAGTACATGGGAGAGGTGACAACATAAAAGGGGAAAAAGAAGGCCGAGATTTAAACCTCACTGGACCTTCACTCATGGCTCTTCAGTTCCTACGGTGAAAAAAAGAGATCTCTGCTAAGTTTAATTAAGCTTCTTCATCTCTGGAAGCTTCAAAAAGGCTGAGTGGGGAGGCTAGGGAAAGGCTTGTTAACCATGTGGGTCTCCTCAAGCCCTCTCCCATTTAATTGCGAGCGTAAATGACCCCCAGTCCTGCAGCATATCAAGTTGATGTGTATAATTGATAACCAAACATTTTTTACAGGCTGTTAAATGGTAAGGCCACAATGAAATGTATATAATGTTGATTAAAGTGATTTTTGTACAAAAGGGTCAGAGACATTAACAAGTTAAAAGAAAGTGTGAGCTCTGTTCTTGTTCCTCTAACCTTTGTTCGATTTTCCCATAATCGACACCACATGTTTACTCTGACTATTTTGTCAAATTTAAGGCTGTTAGTATTCAATGTATTTAGAAGTGCTCTTGAGATTAAGGCACTCGCAGAGTGCTCAGAAAGGTAGATTTCAGATCTTATCCTAGCACATGGTAAAAGAGAAATATTTAAATAAACCCCTCCAGTGTGCCTTGTGTTAAATTGTCTGGCTCATAAAGGCAGACTAAAGTAACAGTAACTCTGAAAAGGATTAAAATGGACATCTAAATGATAATTACTGGGTAATTTTGTTTTGGTTATAATTTGTGGTGTTATTTTTATAACTGACATGACACATAATATATTTTTCAGGGTTCTGCAATAGCTGAGCAACAAATGGAAGCTGTCAGAAAGCATTTGTAGGAACAGTAATTGAAGAAAGTTGTGAGGTTGTTGAAATGCTGCACAGCTACATTTTTTTTTTTTTTTAACCTATGTATGAGTAGAGAACTTTCCTAAGAATGTAATGACTGCAGACTTGTGGCATATAGCAAGCCCTCTGCCTAGGCTTTTAAAATCCTCTTATTTTTCATTAATGCAAAACCGGCAAGGTGTCTTTCGAGCGCCTGTCAACACACCCTGTGTCATCACATCGTTACTTGACGCTGTGTCTCACCTCCCATTCTCTGGACCTGTCCCCTACCTCTTCCTCCGTCTCTCCGTCTGCACTTCGGATCTCTGGGCAGCACCAAGGACACTGCAGGGACCGTTGCTCTTGGTCCCTCAATGGCAGCGCTCAGGTCTATGGAACTTACTGACCTCTGCCCGAGCCGTGAACTGGGACCGACGGACAGACCACCCAAACTCCCTGCAACTGCCAGATGGCAGCTACTTACACGCCGTCCTTCCCATGTGGCGTAATTGCCCAGAATTTACCTCCTTCCTCATCTGGCTCTGATTATTTGCTGACTTGTAATTTTAAGTTATTTGTGTGCAGTCTTATCTCCTTTGCCAGACTGTAAGCTCCTGGACGACAGGCACGGTGCTGGATGCTTTCTGTGTGTCCTTGCTCCTTCCTCGCTTGGCGTGGTGTTCGGTATAAACACATTAAATGGACACGTTGTGAGAGAATTAGTGACACTGAAGCAAGAGACACAGGAGATCCCAAAGATAACGCGGTTATTAATCAACCCCCAGAGAGGGGCCACGTGCCGGCTACATCAACCACTATTCAAAGTAAATTCCCAGTGTCTCATTTCTATAGATAGGAGATGGAGAGGATATATGTTTTTGAGTTTCCACAATATCTTGTTTCCAGAGATTTGAAATCAAGATGTTATATCTTCTTCCATTGAGTAGGAAACAGCTTTCATGCCCTGCTGTGGCAGTACAAGGCTGAAGAAGTTATAATGATCCTTGAACTCAAACCTCCTGATCACACATTTTATGAACTGGTTGGAGACCAGAATCAGACTCGTGGGTGAAACTAATGGGTCTCAAGCAATTCTAATTTCCAGGCACACAAATTGGACTTTGTAGCCTCAGAATTTTATTTGAGGAGGGACTTTACTGGAGGAATTCTACCAATTGTTTATTTTCCCCCCCCTAAATTATAGGAAAAGGGGAAATCATACAGCCTCAAACATTCAAAGACATTTAACTTTATAAGTTCACAGACTTAGGTTGCATTTTGTTTGCTTCATGACAATTTGGGGGAAATACAGAAAAAGCTAAATATGTTTATGAATGTTTCTAACTTTTCCAATTTGTCTATCTCTCTTCCTACCTAGAGAATTAAAATAATAAGCCCAATTATTGAAATAATTAAAATGGTAAGGGAAAATCAGTTTTCTTCACTTACATTGTTTTCCAGAGAAAGAATTCTTTTGTTCCAAATTATATTTTGCCTTAATTTCTGTTCAGTCTTTGGTATTATGTTTTAATTAAGATGAAATATTTTTTCAATTCAGAAGCTCATCAATTCATACAAAGGTATTTCTAATATAAGCTATAAGAGCAAAAATTCAAGACTACTGAAGTTAGAAACATGTTTGTGTCTTTTTTCCATGACTAACCCATGTCTATTCTCTATGAAATTGATGTCAAAAAAGTATTATATATTTTCAGTAGGAAATAGAAGGCTGCCCTCTACTATCCTTGTCAGGACGTCGTATCCCTTTAATCATACTTTTCATTTCAGTACATTGAAATTTCCGTTACCAAGGACAACATCATAAATAAAAGTGTTTGTGAAATTTTACCTGCAGCTTCCTAACTTTGTGCATTAAGCATGAGACTAGCAGAGAGGTGGTCAAATGTGAAAATTTATAATCATTTATTACGTATGGCTGAAGCAAGAAGAGAATAAAAGCGTGAAGGCATACATCTATAAATGGAAGCCGAAAAGCTTAAATGAAAAGTAAAGTGAATTTCTGTGTCTTGTCATAAAGTAATGAGAAGCTAGAGCTTTTATTCATAGCAACCCAAGATGCATTTACTCTCAATCTAGCTTCAGCAGTAAACGCTTCCCTGATGTATTGCTTCGGACTTACAAAGAAATATTTGTGCTCTACATAATAGTATAGTTAGGAGAATTACTGCATGGTTGAGAAGATTCTATAAAGGTTTATAGCTGGTGGTGTTACTGTAATTTAATCACAATGTAGCTAATGTAGTACTTTAATATCACAGGTTACTTTTTTATTTACCATTTATTAGTAACTGACAGAGTCAATCATCTCTACATCATAAACAAATCATGGAAGGATTCTATAGGAACCCTAAAATTCCAGGATAGATGTACTAAGGCTGTTTTACACTACCGCATTCCCTGTAATGAGCTAACCATCAAATTATTATTTAGATCTGTGAAATGTAAGTCAGACTCCCTGTTCTCAGTCCATTGGCCAAAGAAAACTTGAGGACGTTTTATGTTGTGAATACAATTAGCACTACACACCATTTACCCACACACGTTAAGCCATTGATCTCATTCTAGCAATGACTAAAAGTGATTTTTGTAAAATGTTAAGATATTTAGCCGAAGATTTTTTTTCTGTTTTCTAACAGAAATTTATTGCCATAATATTAAGGTTAAACCAATGCTTCCTCATTAGAAATTTCTATAAAAAGTTTTTGTTTTTACACTTGAAGACTAAATGTAACTGCTTCTTTATTTTGTTTAAATATATTCCTCTCTTAATAGATGATAGATAGATAGTAGATATAATTAGTTGTTACAGAAACCAAGACAGCTGATGCAAGGAATTTTTTTTCTTTAAGATAGAATCTCACTTTGTTGCCTGGGCAGGAATTCAGTGGCATATCATAGCTCATTGTAACCTCCCATTCCTGGGCTCAGACTATCCTCCTGCCTCAGCCTCCTCAGTAGTTGGGACCATAAGTCCCAACCCCAGCACTTCCAGCTAATTTTTAATTTTTTTTTTTTTTGAGATGGGGTTTCACTGTATTGCCTGAGCTGGTCTTGAACTCTCAGCCTCAATCTTTCTATCTCAGCCTACCAAAGTCCTGGGATTATAGGTATAAGCCACTGTGCCTGGCAAATGCAAGGAATACTAAGCTAGACTAGTAAAAGAATGTTGCCAATGTATAGAAGCTGTGGCACTGTGAACAGTAGGCTGAGTCTAAGTATAGGATTAGGTTTAGTTCTCTGACCTCAGACAAGTCTTCTGACTTCCATGAATCTCAGTAGTTCCATCTGTAAGACAGAAGTAAAGATATTTGTCTTACTAATCCCCCTAGACTATTTTAAGGCTCAAATGAGATATAATATTAAAAAACATCCTACAAAATGATGAGGTAGGCAGAATATCAATCCTTTAGACACAAAGGGCATTAAACAAAAGTAGAATTGAGTATTCAAAGCAGGTAATTTTTATTACAAAGAAGGTAGAAAAGCCATTTGAAAAAATGTCTGTCACTTACCTGATATTTATTGAGCACCTACTGTGTGTCAGGCACTGACAGAATCTATCGCATTAAGAATAGTTGATGAACATTTCGAAAAGGATAATGAATTGAACCCAGGTTCGGTGTTAGTAGGGAGCCAAGTCCTAATTATCTCTCACGGAGCCTTTGTACTTACTACCATAGCCTACTCTGCCTTTCAGTGTGACTGATTAGATTTTCTAAATTTTTTAATTTCTAGGAATTTATACACCCTTAAATTCTGCCTAGACCTTCAACTTACCTACAGGCTAGTCCCACGTGAAATAGCCAAGCTATAATTTATTGACAGTGGCTGATATCTACTTTGGGAGGTGATACTTTTGGAAATAAAAATACCTGTGCTCAGAAGCACAACCAACTTTAGATTAACAACTCAAAGGAAGACGGTTTTCAGGTTACTGAAGTGACCATTCAGTTGAGAACAGAAATGTCAATAGAGGCTTTACTGATTTTTTTCATGGATGTTATTTTGATTCTGATTCCTGGAACATCCTCCTTTGTGTCTGTCAAAGTCTTGCTAATTTCTCAGGGTCTAGTTTAAAGGTCACCTCCTCCATGAAACCGTCCCATCTACCCCTTGTAGTCCATCACACAATTTTTTTCACTTATAAGTCTAAATTTTTGCTCTGTATTACAATTATTTCCAGGTCCTTATTTATTATATCTTATGTTTTTTCTTTTCTTTTTCTTTTTTTTGAGACAGAGTACCACTTTGTCACCCTTGGTAGAATGCTGTGGCAACATAGCTCACAGCAACCTCACACTCTTTGGCTCAGGCGATTCTCTTGCCTCAGTTTTTCATTTTTAGTGAAGACGGAGTGTGGATCTTGCTCAGGTTGGTCTCGAACTCATGAGCTCAAGCGATCCACCCTCCTCAGCCTCCCAAAGTGCTGGGATGACAGGTGTGAGTAACCAAGCCCAGCACACTTTACATTTTTAAGACAATGACACATCATCTTCATTTATTGAGCTACTATTGACTATTGGCACCATGTCTTACACAAGAAGCCACTCAAATGGTCAATGAACTTAATTGCCACTACCTTTTTAAAAATTGTGTGATAGGTATATAACTGTTAGGATATTTTTGTGTGTCAATTACTTTAAAAATAAGAGCTAAAGCTATTTTAAGCACTGTAACAGTGGTGCATTTGTTTTATTTTTCTTTTATAAAATTAATTTTTAAAATAACCAAATTTTATTCTTCAAATGCAATCTAACTGTATTCTGTTTTTCTCCTTAGTAGTAAATTTTAAGTATTCTATCTAGTCTTTATTCTGCACATATCACATAGTCTTTTTTTCTTTTATGAGACAGAATCTCACTGTGTTGCACTTGGTAGAGTGCTGTGTTGTCACAGCTCACAGCAACCTACAAGGCTCAGGCTTAAGTAATTCTCTGGCCTCAGCCTCCCAAGTAGCTGGGACTACAGGTGCCAGCCACAATACCCAGCTATTTTTTTTTGTTGCAGTCGTCATTGTTGTTTAGCAGGCCTGGATGGGTGCATGCCTCAGTGTACGTGGCTGGCACCCTAACTACTGAGCAACAGGCGCTGAGCCTATCACACAGTCTTTAGCAAAAAGCAACAATAGTTCTGGCTTAAATGCATAGCCTATGTTTGTAGTAGTGTGCTGGTTACGGAAGGAGATTAAAGGGGAACAGGAAACAAAATACCTTTCTGGAGTCTTAGCTGTCTTAGAATTAGCACAAATCTGGGGGACCAGCCCTCTATGGAGAAAAAATATTGTGAAGATCCCTGCTAGATGTGGGTACCATATGACTTTTATCTGATGGAATATCAAAGAGGGAAAACTAAAGGATGATTAACATATGTAAAATAATTGCTTAAACTTGAGAATTAGGCAGAAGATAAGAACAGAGGGACCTATCTAGTCCCACCTTTACAGCCTTTGCGGCCTCACTGTGGGCTGAGGCATATTTTCTCTGTTCTAGAATATTGAACATTTATCTGAGAGGTAAGAAAGTATACAAATGTAGCAAAACAGGATTGATATAATACTTGTACACCCAAAGCCTTCCGATTTGAGGTCATTTTTCTAAGCAGTTTATAAATATATTTATCTTCCTATTATCGTCAGATATAGAAATAAACAAATATTTGTGTTAATAACAAAATCACAATTCAGTAAAAAAAAATCCCCAACCAGACTGGGTGTGCTGGGTTATGCCTATAATCCTAGCACTCGGGAGGCCAATGCCAGTGGATTGCTTGAGCTCAGGAGTTCAAGACCAACCTGAGCAAGAGCGAGACCCCATCTCTAAATGTAGCCAGGCACTGTGGCGGGCACCTGTAGTCCCAGCTACTCGGGAGTCTAAGGCAAGAGGATTGTTTGAGTCCATCAGTTTGAGGTTGCTGTGAGCTCTGATGCCATGGCACTCTGCCACTCTACTGAGGATAAGAAAGTGCTACTCTGTCTCCCAAAAAACAAACAAACAAAAATTCCTGGCTTGGCGCCTGTGGCTCAACGGGCTAAGGCACCACATACCCACATACGGGTTCGAATCCAGCCCAGGCCTGCCAAACAACAATGGTGGCTACAACCAAAAAATGGCCGGGTGTTGTGGTGGGCACCTGTAGTCCCAGCTACTTGGGAGGCGAAGGCAGGAGAATCGCTTGAGCCCAGGAATTGGAGGTTGCTGTGAGCTGTGATGCCACATCACTCTATCCAGGGCAACAGCTTGAGGCTCTGTCTCAAAAAATAAATAAATTAAAAAAAAAAAAATTCCTGACGATTTGGGAAATTCTATTATCAGGTCTAACACCAACTGGTTCCAAAGCACATCCCTTTACTCATGTGAGTATTTTTACATCTATACAAATAAAAAATAAAATTTTCATGTATTAAAAATTTATTTCCCGTGAAATGATTGTACCTTTAAAATTAGACACTACAATAACTTAGTTTAGTTTAATACAATTTTGAAAATCTCCTCTGTGCCAGGTTTTGTTAGGTCTGTATGTACGAGTTACGCACACGTGTGTGCCTGCACGTATGTGTATTGTGCACCCGTGCACCTGTATGTACATGTGTGTGCCCATGAGGGCCTGCATGTGTATACAGGAGGCACACGTGTTCATGCACGTTTTGGAAGATGTGAAGAGAAAGATAAATAAGATGTGAAGTCTGCGATGGTGGAGAATGCAATTGCCCCAACATCAAACAACCTACCATAAATGACGGAGTAGCAGAGCATCTACGAGGGGTTTAACTGCTACTAAGTGGGGTCTCTCTGCATAATGCTTGAGACGTATTTTTCTAATTTCCTTTCATTTTAGTTGTTTTTCAAATGTTTATTGTCTTTGATGGGAATCTATTCTTTCGTGATTTTTTTTCTATTTTTTCAAAGCCAAGGAAAATATTATTATTCCAAAGAGGTGATACATACAAATGGGTTTTTCTAGGAGTTGATTAACACTTAACTCTTTAATTAGGCTGTGTTTAAGAAAACTCTGAAACATCCATTTTCTGCATATACACATAATAGGGGAATGTGCAGATTTTTAAGAGCTCCTTGGAAATTTTAAGAAGATACTGCAAAATCAAGCCAAAGGAAAACTGAGTTTAGAAAGATAATCCCCACTCTGGGGAAGTGTAATAATGAGTAAATAAAATTGCATTGGGGAAATACTTAACATTGTGCCTGGTATGCAGAAAATAATCAAATCATTGCTGTATTTGAATCCCAGGGAAGATGTTCATGATAACTCTTGAAATCACTTGAGGTTTTAGACATGACGAAGACCTAAGTCTGATGCTTTCTACTCAAGCCTGAAGGAAAAAAGATAAATAGCTATCAAAATAAGCAAGAATTTGCATGAGAAGCAATTGTATCTTCATTTTTGTATTTCTCTAAATACTGCTTTACATTATGTAGTTTTAATTTCAGTGTATTTACTGATATTAGTATAATTGATATTTAATGATGGTATTTACTGTGCAGCAATGATAGCATTCAATGAGAATATTTAGCTGTGCAGAGAAAAGCATAACCAAGTGTGAAAGTCTGCCAAATATTTACCTTGGTAAATGACTGTTAATTTATTGAGCTTCTACTTTGTGCCAGGCATGGTAGATGCACCAACAGCTACGGAGATTAGTTCTGGGAGAAGCAGATGGTAAACAACTCTAATGTTATGAAGTAATAAATTATTTTGGGGAGTGCTTCACAGGAGATGTGCAGGAATCTAAGAGGGCACACATTAGGTGACCCGGATAGAAGGCTGATTGATGGAGTATTTTGGACATGAGGCCACAACTGAGACACCACCACTTTCCAGATCCAACTTCTCCTAAAGATATTTAACAATACCTAGAGTCCTGTAGGCCCTTCATCGTTCCTGCCTACTGTTGATAGAGATTTTACTGCCAGTGCCAGAGGACTGGGAGAAAAATACAGGGAGAAAGTCACAACTTCAATTATTCCACAGGCAGGCCTGGGAATAATTGGGGTATAACTTAAAGGTTTGGTATGGAATTTATTTTATTTTTAGTTTTAGTTTTTTGAGACAGAGTCATGCTTTGTCACCCTTGGTAGAGTGCTGTGGTGTCACAGCTCACAGCAATCTCAAACTCTTGGGCTTAAGTGATTCTCTTGCCTCAGACTCCCAAGTGACTAGGACTACAGGTGCCTGCCACAATGCCCGGCTATTTTTAGAGATGGGGTCTCTCTCTGGCTCAGGCTGGTGTCGAACTGGTGAGCTCAGGCAATCTACCTGCCTAGGCCTCCCAGAGTGCTAGGATTATAGGTGTGAGCCACCGCACCTGGCCATGGAGTTTATTTTAAATGTTATCAAATTAGTGAAAACAGAGGATAGAAGGCAAAGGTCAGAAACTTTGTGAGAAAACTGAAAGGACAAGGGGGAAATACATGACTTAACATCTACAGTTACAGTGAGACAATGGCCCGGTGTGGTGGCTCACACCTGTAATCCCAACACTTGGGGTAGCCAAGGCGAGAATATCACTTCAGGCCAGGAGACAGACACCAGCCTGGTTAATATAAAAATTAGCCTAGTAATGTAGCACAACTGTAGTCAGTCGCAACTACTTGGGGGGCTAAGGCAGGAGGATTGCTTGAACCCAGAAGTTGAAGGTTGCAACGAGTTAAGATCATGCCTCTGCAATTCAGCCTGGGTGACAGAGTGAGCCCCTATCTCTGAAAAAACAAAATCAATGTGGCATCTCAGAGAGCCTTCAACCTAGAATGAGTTTCTTAAAAATATAGAAAGAATGTTATTGCGAGACTTATTTATGGTTATTCAAATAGATGTACCTTTGTGGTTACTGTTCAATGGGGTGCCTAACAAATGTGCTAAGAAAATGTGGTAGGAATACAAGGGTGAAAAAACTAGATCTTATTTGGTTTTCCTGAAGTTTGCGGCCTAGTAAATCACAAAGTAAAACAAAACCTAAGAAATGTATAATTAAAATAGGATTCACCTGTTTTGCATGGGTAAGTGCCCTGAAGGGATGGTGTACACAGCAGGAGGAGCATCAGGGAAGCACTATCTAGGCAGACAGTGTGAGGGTCCCTTGGTGGGGACTGAGTTCCAGGGAGAGGCAGCGCCATGTGGCTGGATGCAGTGTGATGAATGGGCTAGAGCTGAAAGCAGGAAGGAGTGTGCTAGAGGAGGCTGCAGAGTTCGGACGAGGGGGGCTTCAGTGACTATGTTCAGTGTTTGAGTATTTGCCCCAAGAACAATGGGAATCTGTTAAAGAGCCATAAGTAATGAGTGACGCGCTGTAATCTGACTTGAGTTTTATAAAGATTATTGCTGTTGCTTGAGGGGAACACACTGGAGAGGGCTTGTGTGGGCTCAGGAAGCCCGTGGGGATGCTATCGCAGTAGCCTGGTGGTGCGATCACGGGAGTTTGAGCTGCTCGGAGGCGGAGACAGGGAGAGGCAGACAGACCTGGCCTATGTTCAGGAGGCAAAGTCATCATGGCTGTCGGAAAGTTCTGGTTCACGGGTTCATGGACTTCGTGGATGGTGGGTCACGTCCTGATAGAGGGAACTGAAAGAAGACCAGGTGTGCCTCTGAGACCAGCAGGAGCAGATGTCCAGCAGGCAGCTGGAGATTTGTGTCTGGAGCTCAAGTGAATGATCAAAGCTAGGGATGAAGAAGTGAGCGTCACTGGCCATGCTCACAACTTAGCCGGCCTCAAGGAAGGTTCAGTGTGAGAAAAAAAGTACAGTGTTTGGGATTAGTCTTGGGACATTCTCATTTTTAGAATTTGAGGAGAGGAGAATGAGGCTGAGCTTGGAACTCCAGCTTTCTGAATCCTGGTATATCACATTACTTTTTATGGAAAAACACAAGACCAAACCCCAACATTATCTCATATTCCCAAAACTCTGAAATCTGAGTCATTCAAGGCTTGAGACAAATCTAGATGGGTACACACTACTAGAAAAATTTTAACTCATCAATGATGTGTTGATTTACAGAACATTTAGACCACAAACATCCCTCTCCTGTTTACAACCCTTCCGGTCCACTTTGCTTCTCTTGTAACTTCCATTTCCTAGAGTTGCAGTGAGGCTGAGCACCTTTTCCTTTTCTTATATAGGTAGATAGATGAGAGCCACCCTAGGATTCAGGGGACAGGGATGGAAAGGAGGAAAGATGTTTCAAAACTTCTCTTCCCCCGACTCCATCTCTTTTGTATCGCCCTATCTTTTGGGGTCTGACCATGGTTTCCACACAATAATTTTCTAAATTGAAATAATCATCTCATCTGGTGAGAGACTGAGCGGCAAGGAGAGCCTGGACTCTGGGCTTTAGAATGGCAGAGCATTTGAGGAGGAAGAGTTGGGGTGGGGGGGACCTCTGGCTTCCTCCAAGGATGTGCCATGCATGCTGAAGGGCCTCCACCTCCCAGAGTGCCAGGATTACAGGTGTGGTCACCACACCCGGTTTCTTTTCTTTTCTTTTTTTTTTGAGACAAAGTCTTACTTTGTTATCCTCAGTAGAGTGCTGTGTTGTCCTAGCTCACAGCAGCCTCAAACTCTTGGGCTCAAGCAATTCCCTTGCCTTAGCCTCCCAAGTAGCTGGGACTACAGGACACCACAATGCCTGGCTATTTTTTTTTTTTTAAAGAGACAGAGTCTCTGGACTCAGCACCTGTAGCACAGTGGTTATGGTGCCAGCTACATATGCTGAGGGTGGTGGGTTCGAACCTGGCCCCTGGCCAGCTAAACGACGACAACTGCTAAAAAAAAAAAAAAAAGAAAGAAAGAAAAGAAAGAGAGAGATGGAGTCTCGCTTTGGCTTAGGCTGACTAGTCTTGAACTCTTGAGCTCAGGCAATCCACCCACCTCAGCCTCCAAGAAGGGTGATAATTTTTAGTGGGAACGACTTTAGGGTAAAGGTATGGAAGCTGTATTAAAGTGAGTTGGACAGGGAGTGGGAAGTGGAGAAACAGGAAGTGCAGATTAACTCTTTAGAAACTGGATTGTACATCGTACAGGCCGGGCGCAGTGGCTCATGCCTATAATTCTAGCACTCGGGAAGGCTGAGGCGGGCAGACTGCTTGAGCTCAGGAGTTCCAGACCAGCCTGAGCAAGAGCGAGACTCTGTCTCTAAAAACAGCAGGGTGCTGTGGTGGGCTCCTGCAGTCCCAGCTACTGGGGAGGCTGAGGCAAGAGGATCAAACTCCTGAGGACCCCAGGAGTTTGAGGTTGCTGTGAGCAATAACACCATGGCACTCAACCCCAGGGTGACTGAGTGAGACTCTGTCTCAAAAAAAAAAAAAAAAGAGGATCGCTTGAACCCAAGAGTATGAGGTTGCTGTGTTGCTGTAAGCTACACCAAGGCATTCTACAGAGAGTTAAAGTGAGTCTCTGTCTCAAAAAAAAAAGAAAAGAAACTGGATTGTAAAGAGGAAGAGTGAGAGAAGGCTGAAGAAGGACATAAAGTCCAAGGAAGGTTTTTGCTTTATTTTTTTCCTTTTATTTTTATTGACATGAGAGAGTCTTAAGCATGTTTAAATCTCTTCGGGAAGGATCTAGTTGAAGGAGATGGAATATTCCTAGAGAGAAAAAGGGTCCCTAAGAGTATGGAAAGAGAGTGACATTCCTGAGAGGGGGAGAAAGACCTGAGGTGCGGGGAGGAGGAGCTGGCCTTCCATAGAAGGAAGGAGGGCCAGGAGCAGCAAGCTCCAGAGGTTGGAATAGATGCTCCTGAAATAAGGACTGTGCCCTTTATTGGAAAAGAGGAGACTGAAGCAGTCTGAACCCTGAGTGAAAAATCTCTTGCATTGGATTGTGATCGCTTAGAGTTAACAACTCTGTCTTAAATACTTTTGCTGTCAAACAGTGTTGAATTGAATTGCTAAAAGCCCTACTATTTCTTCAATCTCTAATAACTGAGTGCTAAAATCTAAGTACAGTGGGCTTTTGATTATGATGAAGCATGTGAAACACACAGAACTTTTTTAGCCTAGTGAGTGAATGTTTTAATATGTTACGGATGATGACATATTTATAAACAACGTTGTCATTTACAAATCTTTACTTCAATCAAGTAGAACTTAAGAATGTGTCTTGCCTAAACGTGAAATTTCATTTTAGTTGTCTATTTGCCTGATTTAATGCTGAAGTTACTGCTCTGAGAAAATCCCAGATTGGTATGTTTGCATTTTATAGACTCTGGAGACTGTCCTCCTCCAGGGATGTGTTCCGCCAACCAAACTTACTTTACTTCATAGTATTCAAGGTACATCATGGTATTATTCAAGGTCGATCCATATAGTAAGAAGAATTACACATTAGAACATTTGTAATATAAAACAATAAAAATCCAGTGGCCCAGCTGGGAACCACTAAGATAACTACGTTAGGAAAGAGAGAGCACTGAATTCAGTTTAAAAGCAAATCACCATGAACAAAGGATCATTAAAAGTTCAAGTATCAGCTCGGTGCCTGTGGCTCAGCGGGCTAAGGCACCAGCCACGTACACCTGAGCTGGCGGGTTCGAATCCAGCCAGGCCCGCCAAACAACAATGATGGCCACAACCAAAAAACGGCCGGGCATTGTGGCGGGCGCCTGTAGTACCAGCTACTTGGGAGGCGGAGGCAGGAGACTTGCTTGAGCCCAGGAACTGGAGGTTGCTGTGAGCTGTGATGCCACAGCCCTCTATCCAGGGTGACAGTTTGAGGCTCTGACTCAAAAAAAAAAAAAAAAAAAGTTCAAGTACCAGTTGGCTAATTTTCTGATTTCTTTTTTTTTTTGAGACAGAGTCTCACTTTGTCACCCTCAGTACAGTGCCGTAGTGTCATAGCTCACAGCAATCTTCAACTCTTGGGCTCAAGTGATTCTCTTGCCTCAGCCTCCTGAGTAGCTGGGACTACAGGTGCCCGCCGCAATGCCTGGCTAGTTTTAGAGAGGGGGTCTCACTCTTTTTCTTTTTTTTTTTTTTTTTTGTTGCAGTTTGGCGGGGGCTGGGTTTGAGCCCGTGCCCTACTCACTGAGCCACAGGTGCTGCCCCGGGGTCTCACTCTTGCTCAGGCTGGTCTCAAACCTGTGAGCTCAGGGCAATCCACCCACCTCAGCCTCCCAGAGTGCTAGGATTACAGGTGTGAGCTACCATGCCTAGCCCTAATTTCTTTCTTTCTTTCTTTCTTTTTTTTTTTGAAACAGAGTTTCACTATGTCACCCTTGGCAGAGTGCCATAGAGTTGCAGCTCACAGCAAACTCACCTCAAACTCTTGGGCTTAAGTGATTCTTTTGCCTCAGCCTCCTAAATGGCTGGGACTACAGGTGCTAGCCACAACACCCAGCTATCTTTTGTTTCAGTTGTCATTTTTGTTTAGCAGGCCCAGATCGGGTTCGAACTTGCAAACTAACCTCAGTGTATGTGGCTGGTGCCATAACCACTGTACTATGGGCACTGAACCCCTAACTTCTTTATTAAACCAAATTTTTAAAGGTTGAAAGTATGTTTCCTTTTTTTTTTGAGACAGAATCTCAAGCTGTCGCCCTGGGTAGAGTGCCATGGCATCATAGATCACAGCAACCGCAAACTCAGGCTCAAGTGATCATCTTGCCTCAGTTTTTCTATTTTTTTTTCTTTTTAGTAGAGACGGGATCTTGCTTTTGCTCAGACTGGTCTCAAACTTGTGAGCTCAAGCAATCTACCCGCCTTGGCCTCCCCAGAGTGCTAGGCTTACAGGTGTGAGCCACCGCACCTGGGTCCATTCTATTTTTAAATAAAATTTATCTAACCCTGGCTTTGAGTAACCTAATACCTGTTAAGCATCTAACATTATACATTTGCATTAGAGGCACAATATTTGTTTGAGTCTTTACTGAATGATATAATTAAAGTATCCACTCATATTTATTTATTTTGTTAGTAATTTATCAATATCTAATCCCATGGGTACTTTGGTTCTTCTGAACTTACAGAGTTTTTGTATTCTCTTGTTTTTATGCATATGTGTCAATTTTTAGCACAAAGCCTGGCCTATCGGAAGTGCTAATTGTTAATGGGACAAACTAATGTTTCCCAATAATACATCTGGGTGTCATATACCTTTTCTCCCCCATTCAACAGACCAGTGTAGGACGAGGGCTGTATCTGCCTTATTGTTTAATCTATTATATTGCCAGGCATTTAGTAGATACACCATAAATAACTGTTGAATAAATGCATAATATCATAGTTGTAATTAGTACTAGGTTTACATTTTATTAGTAATACCTCCTTTCATTCATTGTCTTTATTTAACAAAAAAATTTTTTTAAAGTAGAGATGAAGTGGTCTTGCTACCTTGCCCAGGCTGGTCTTGAACTCCTGGCCTTAGGTGATCCTCCTGCCTTGGCCTCCCAAAGTGCTGGGAGTTTGGGCGTGAGCCACTGTGCATGGCTTCTTTTTTAAATTTTGGTTCTTTTGACTTCTGCTTTTTTCTCCCCTTAAGTTGGTCCATTTTTCTTCCCTTGCCTTTTCATGTATTTGTTGGTATTAGTCCTCTCCTACTCTGCTGTATTGGGCAGATTAGCTAAGGTAGCCTCTTCTGTTGTAAAGACCCACAGGACCAATGATATGATTAATAAAATATGGTCAGCACAATGATGACTCAACATGACAATGAAACACGTGAATGTCCTTCAGAATCTGTCAGCTGAGGTAACTTCAGAGTGTATGTGTGACTCTGTGTGTGCTTCATTCACAACCCCTATCCATACAGTAATAGAGATAAAAAACACCACTTACCCCATCTTCTGTTGTGGTTTGTTGACTCTTCCTTGTCATGTATTAATAATAATGCTTTTGGCAATGACAGGTACTCACAATCATTACATTTGTGGTTATCCAATGTCTCTCATCTTCACTTGGATGTTTAATCGCCCGCAAAAGCAGCTCGTTATGTTTATACTCCGCTGCCTTGAGCGTTATTTCCTAAACATGTTTTGATTTGGTTCAGTGGAGTTGATTTCTTTTGAAAAATAAAGTGATAATTAAGTATTTTTTTAAAAAAATATGGGGAATCCAATACTTACAGTAATTCTTACTTGCACATTTGGACATTGTATTTTTTTAAGGTGGGCTCGAGAAAATAATATGCAAAGCTATAATTCGAGTTTGTTTTTCATCTCAATAAATTATATCCTGGTGAATAATAATAATTATTGTATTTGACTGCATATTTTCTGATACTATTTTTTACTTATCTCTTTTTTTTTTTTTTTTTTGAGACAGAGCCTCAAGCTGTCACCCTAGATAGAGTGCTGTGGTATCACAGCTCACAGCAACCTCCAATTCCTGGGCTCAAGTGAATCTCTTGCCTCTGCCTCCCAAGTAGCTGGGACTATAGGTGCTCGCCACAACGCCCGGCCATTTTTTGGTTGCAGCCGTCACTGTTGTTTGGAGGGCCCGGGCTGGATTTGAACCCGCCAGCTCAGGTGTACGTGGCTGGCGCCTTAGCCTGTTGAGACACAGGCGCTGAGCCAATTTTTTACTTATTTCTAATCCTCACTCATCCATGAAAGGTGACTACTGTATTCCTTTCAGAAGAGGAAAGTGAGGGTTAGCAAATTTATTTATTTATTTATTTAATTTTGAGACAGAGTCTCACTTTGTTGCCCTGGTTAGAGTGCAGTGGCATCACAGCTCACAGCAATCTCAAACTCTTGGGCTCAAGCGATTCTCTTGCCTCAGCCTTCCAAGCAGGTGGAACTACAGGCGCCTGCCACAATGCCCAGCTATTTTTTTATTGTTGTTGTCATTGTTGTTTAGCAGGCCTGGGCCAAGTTCGAACCTACTAGCTCCGGTCCTTGTGGCCGGCTCCCTAACCCCTGAACTATGGGCACCAAGCCCAGGGTTAGCAAATTTAGATAATTTGTTTATGGCCTTTGAACTAGTGGTTTGATTATTAAAAAGGAATCCTTACACACAATTTCCAAAGAGGGACCTTTTCAGTAAATGGAATGAAGAGTGATGGGAAGGGGTAGAAATACAGGTTAGATAAAGAGCACAGACAAAAATAGGTTAGAGGGGACGGTGCCTGTGGCTCAAAGGAGTAGGGCACTGGCCCTATATACCGGAGGTGGTGGGTTCAAACCCAGCCCCGGCCAAAAACTGCAAAAAAAAAAAAAAAAAAATACAAATATATATATGTATATATATACATGCTAAAGTAGACAAAGACTAATCCCTTGACATGTGACTTTCTCATGTGGCTATCACAATCCAGAATCAGGGTTCTTCAGCACCACTGCCAGATAGAGATAAAAGCCATACCCCACTCCAGAAAAAAATTTATAATTGGCACAATAAGCAAAGGGAAAAGTGAGATGAGGAGATAGGATTAAGAGATTTAAGGCTGCGGGTGCATGCCTATAATCCTTGCACTCTGGGAGGCCAAGGCGGGTGGATTGCCTGAGCGCAGGAGCTAGAGACCAGCCTGAGCCAGAGGGAGACCTTGTCTCTCAAAATAGTTGGGCGTTGTGGCGGGCACCTATAGTCTCAGCTACTTGGGAGGCTGAGGCCAGAGAATTGCTTGAGCCCAGGAGTCGGAGGTTGCTGTGAGCTATGACATCGGAGCACTCTCCCGAGAGTGACAAAGTCAGACTCTGTCAAAAAAGAGAGAGAGATTTAGATTGTGCATGCCAAAAAGGTTCACCTACTACCTGCATTAGATCACCAGGCAGCTTGATAAAGTGCAAGGTTCCTGGGCCTGTCCCAGACCGACTTCCGCAATTCTTGGACTAGAAGTGGAGGTGGGCACAATGCCAGGCGATGCCTGTACACACTATGGTGGGAAAACTTCTATTTTGGGGTGAGAGCCAAGAGATTGGGGATGGGTGCTATGACAGGAAATCATAATGGAAAGATACTGTAATTTAACGTTCCTAGGTCAGACTTTGAAATTTATTTACAATGCTTGTTTTGCTTGGACATATACTAAAAATAGTTAAAAAACAAAACAGAAGTAAAATTGCTTATAATTTAACATGATTATTTTTGATAAGGAAAATTAGGAAATTTGGTAAAATATAAAGAAAACAATGAGAATCACAGAAAACCCCTATTACTATTAATATGTTAGCTATTTTCTTTCAGTCCTTTTTAGTATACAAGTCTCAATATGTTTAGATATTTGGAGTCACACTGTATATACTCTTTCCTCTTAAAATTGTGTCTATCATAAATAATTTTTCAAGCCCCTAAAAGTTCTTTGGAAAATTAATGGCTGCATAGTACTTTATCATTTGGATGAAGCTTAATTTATATAACAACATTCTCATCATGGGGCATGTAAGTTGTTTCCATTTTTTGTTTGATCTTCCCTAAGTGTTTTGTTTTATTTGTGTTTTCAACATTTTTTTAAAATTTCAGAATATTACAGAGGTACATTTTTTTCTTTTTATATTCAGGTGTCCATAAAGTTGTCTATTTTACAGTTTTTAGCCAGGGCTGGGTAAAACTGCCACCCCCGGTATATGGGGCCAGCGCCCTACTTCTTGAGCCACAGGCGCCACACCAGTTGTCTATTTTAAATTGCATGTGAATTTTATGGACACCCTGTATATCACATATAGCTTTTTTTTAATTGAGTGGGTCTCACTCTGTCACCCAGGCTGAAGCCCAGTAGCTCATAATCACAGCTTTAGCTTACTCCTCAGCCTCTGGAGTTCCTGGAATTACAAGTGCATACCACCAGACCCTAGGACTTTTGTTTTCTTATTATTTAAAACTCTAAGTTAATCAATCCTTTTTTGTTTCCTTTCTTTTCTTGAGACAGAGTCTTACTCTGCCACCCTGGGTAGAATGCTGTGGTATCATAGCTAACAGCAACCTCATACTCTTGGGCTCAAGTGATCCTCTTGCCTCAGCCTCCCAAGTTTCTGGGACTATAAGCTAGTTTTTCTGTTTTTAGTAGAAAATGGGTCACGCTCTTGCTCAGGCTGATCTAAAACTCCTGAGCTCAGGTGATCCAGTTGCCTCAGCCTCTCAGAGTGCTAGGATTGGCTCGGTGCCTGTAGCTCAGTGAGTAGGGCACCAGCCACATACACTGAGGCTGGCGGGTTCAAGCCCAGCCTGGGCCAACTAAACAACAATGACAACTGCAACAACAAAAAAATAGCTGGCATTGTGGCAGGTGCCTGTAGTCCCAGCTACTTGGGAGGCTGAGGCAAGAGAGTTGCTTAAGCCCAAGAGTTTCAGGTTGCTGTGAGCTGTGATGGCACAGTGCTCTACTGAGACTCTGTCTGAAAAGAAAAAAAAAAAAAAAAGAAAAAGTGCTAGGATTACAGACGTGAACCACCCTGCCCAGCCAGTCTTTTTATTGTGCTCTTAGAATGTTCAGTTTTACTACAGAGCTTCTGAAAAATAAGTATTTTTTAGTATTTTCCATTCTGAGATGCATATCTATCCAGCTGAGACCTAAGGTAATGGCTTTCTCTGGATACATAGGAGGGATTGGGACAATGAATTTGGCTTAGAAGTGTATTATCAAAAAGAATGAATGAAACAGTTATCTTAATAAAACTGAAACCAGGGGATTTTGCTGAAACTGCTTTCAAAACATGAATGACCCGTGCTGACATAAGGAAAGAATAAAGATTACAAGGTTTGGTTTCTATATGAGAGTTTTGGGGGTTTTCCAGTTAAAAAGCATTACTTATGAGTACCGTAAAAGTAGGCCAAAAATACGTCTTCAAATGCAGAAGAGATAATTTGGTTTCACTGTCCCAAGTCAAAAGAAAAAAAGAATTACTTTCCATCGGATCTCTAAACCTTTGGCCACCTGCCTGGTATTTCTCTTCAATTTCACACGTTGGAATGGCCTCTAGGCAGATATTGTCCAGGATCAAGTACCAAAGTACAAAGCTGCCAAAATAACTCTCTCACCCACTTTTCAAAGCAAACCAGTCATCTCAAATCTATATATGGAAGGATTGCTAAAATGAACCTTTGCTTATGAATGTTATTGTTTTTGTGTCATATTTCTTGCAGTATCACTATCCCTTACCCTGAGCCAACAAAATTCATGGAATTTATAACATAAGCCATCTCACCTGAAACTTCAAGCTTACAGAATTTTAACTAGATTGTGTTCATTTCCCCCATAAAACTAACCCTAAGCAAATTTTTGAAAAATATAAAAATGTCTCCTTGGATGTTCCTGTATGGATGTTTTGGGGGTTCTAACACAGGTTTCCTTTTCTCTGCGTGTATTTGCCTGTATGTCATGATTGACAGGTCATAAAGCACCAATGACCACTTAAAATGTCACCCTCTTCAAATATTATCATTTCTAGCAATACTTCTCAAACTTTGGGGTACCAAAGAATCTGCTGGGGTGCTTGTCAAAATACACGTCCTGTATACCCTCCTGGGTAAGGCCTGGGATTCTCCATTATTAATAAATATCTCAGGTAATTCTGACACAGGTGGTAGAAAACCACATGGAGATACGTTCTCTCTTATAATGGGAAGTAGCTCAGATGGGAATATAAACATTACCTGGTGTGTGGTTGAATTATTATATTGAATATTGGGGTTCTTCCTGTGGCTCCTAAAATAAAATCAGGGAGGAAGTACTTAATTTGCCCTCAGCTCAGCCAAATCTGTTCTTCCAACTCTTTGTTCAGCTATTCACTCATTCACTAAATTCCTCATTCATTCCCTTCCTCCCTTACCCAATCAATCATTGAATAGACACATCTTACATGGTCTTGAGGAAATTCGCCTGGGGGTGAATGAGACTTTTATTTGTCCATCAAAATTCTAGCATGGAATTTAGACATATTGATTAGGAACCACACTCGGAGACAAAATTCAATCAATACCCCCCAAAATACCAAAGGGCTTTGCAAGCTTTTGTTTACTTATTTCTACCTCATTTTGTAATCAAAAGTGATTTGGGTGGCTCCAGTAGTACAAATGCTGCAACAGAATAAAAATAAAACATAACAAAAACAGGGGACTATAAAGGTATGAAAACAAGGTGAAATCAGAGTCAATACTATACACAAAATGCTCATCTTAAGCATAAGGTATTTATAGGGATGCACAGCACACGTGAGTCTGAGCTTCTTAGCTGCCAAAGAAAAAAGTGTCCACTCTGTGACAGATTCACTATATCTATAAAGTAAAGTTTTCTGGAACCAAGGCCCAAGAAAAATTACTTTTGCGGATCTTCATAAAAGATACTTTTGTGATGTAGTGGACACTATTATCAACCACATCCCTTAAAAAAATACAAAGTTGTATTCCATGAAGCTTTTTCTTGTAATAGCCAAATGGGCTTTGAGAAAAATAATCCTTGGATAGCCACTTGCAAAAGAATGAATTTAAAACCTTATGTCATACCATATACAAAAATTAACTAAAAAAAAAAATCAGACCTAAATGTAAGTGATTACATTAGAAAACTTTTAGAGGAAAAAATAGGGGTAAGTCTTTGTGACCTTGGATTTGGAAATGGATTCTTAGATATGACACCAAAAGCATAAATAAATACAAAGATAAATTAAGTTTCAGCAACATTAAAAACTTTTGTGCTCACGCCTATAATTCTAGCACTCTGGGAGGCTAATGTTGGTGGATTGCCTGAGCCCAGGAGTTTGAAACCAGCCTAAAAAAGGCAGACTGAGCAAGAGCAAGACCCTGTATCTACTAAAAAAAAAAGAAAGAAAAAAGAAAAATCCAAACAAAAAAAAAACTAGCTGGGCATTGTGGCTGGTATCTGCAATCCCAACTTCTTGGGAGGCTGAGGTGACCAGCCTGGGCAACATAGTGAGTAAGACCATGTCTTGACAAAAACACAAAACAAACAAGCACAAAACTTTTGTACTTCAAAGGATACCATCAAGAAAGTGAACATACAACCTGCAGATTGGAAGAAAACCTTTGCAGGTCGTGTATCTGATAAGGGACTTATATCTAGAATATATAAGGAAATTTCACAACTCAATAATAAAGAGACAAC
>CAUYRH010047708.1:0-16251 GCA_963574655.1 Perodicticus potto | reverse complement strand
CACAGCAACCTCTAATTCCTGGGCTCAAGCGAGTCTCCTGCCTCCGCCTCCCAAGTAGCTGGGACTACAGGCACCTGCCACAACGCCCGGCCATTTTTTGGTTGCAGCCGTCATTGTTGTTTGGTGGGCCCGGGCTGGATTTGAACCTGCCAGCTGAGGTGTACGTGGCTGGTGCCTTAGCCCGCTGAACCACAGGCGCCGAGCCTGAGTGCAGAATTATTTTTCTGTTTTGTGTATACTGAGGATTGGCTGGAATGCAAGATGTTGGAGACAAA
Organism: Perodicticus potto; assembly: GCA_963574655.1. Taxonomy (NCBI): domain Eukaryota; kingdom Metazoa; phylum Chordata; class Mammalia; order Primates; family Lorisidae; genus Perodicticus; species Perodicticus potto. The sequence goes on along the minus strand of CAUYRH010047708.1, from coordinate 15,976 downwards.
ATTATAAGTTTATAGTTGGATTAATCTTCACTGGAGAAGATGAGGAAGTGTTCAGATGCCAGAGGAACTTGTTAGAATATACAAATCTGAAGTGTTATGGCAGAAGAAGGAGGCTGCAGCCACAGGAGAGGGAGGGAGTGGTTGACTACCGGTATATCTTTGGGGAATTATCAGTTTAAGACCTTTGGCAATTTTCAAAATCAGGTGGTTTGAGTTTTTATTGTTATTGAATTGTAGGAGTTCTTTATTATATATTTTGGATATCACCCCTTATCAGATATAAAATTTAAACATTTTTTTTAAATAATTGGTTGCCTTTTTATTCTGTTGATTCTGTCCCTTGATGCACAGAAACTTTTAATTTTGATGTAGTTCAATGTATGTTTTCTTTTGTTGCTTATGCTTTTGGTGTCATGTTCAAGAACTCAGTGCCAAATCCAAACCCATGAAGCTTTCCTCCTTGCTTTTTTCTAAGAGTTTTATATTTTTAGCTCTTATATCTAGGCATCTAACAACAGACTGTCAGAACATATGAGGCAGAAACTGATAGAACTGTGGGGAAGAAAATACATCCACTGTTAAGGTTAGAGATTTCTACACTTCTCTTTCAGAAATGGACAGATACAATAGTAGGCAGAAAATCAGTGAAGAAATAGTTGAACTCAATGCCATCATCAGTCAGTGGTGGCTATAATGGACATCTATGGACTATTTCATTAATAATGGAATACACATTCTTCTCAAGCTCACATGGAACATTCGGGATGGACCACATTCTCGACAATAAATCATACCTCAACAATTTCAAAAGGAGAGAAATCCTACAATGTTTGTCTCGGACCACAATGGAAGTTAAGTAGAAATCAAAAAATAGACAGCTGGAAAATCCCCAAATACTTGGAGATTAAACACCTTACTGCTAAATAACACATGGGTCAAATAAATAAATTTAAAAATATTTTGAGGAAAATGAAAATACAAGTTATCAAAATTTGTGGTGTGTACCAAAAGTAATGCTTAGAGAAAAATTTGTTAGCATTGAATGCATACATTAGAAAAGTAGAAGGATCTATAATCAATAATCTATGTTTCCTCATTAGGAAACTACAAAAGGAGCAAATTTAATCCAAAGTAAGCAGAAGAAAGGAAATAATAAAAATTAGAGTAGCAATCAATGAAATTGAAAACAGAAAGTCAATATAAAAAAAAAAAAATGAAACCAGGAGTTGCTTCTCTGAGATCAAAAACATTGACAAATCCTCCAGCAAGACTAATACAAAAAGAGAGAAGAATATAAATTATTAATATCAGGAATGAAAAATGGGACATGACTGCAGATCCCCTGGACATTAGAAGGATAGTCAGGGAATACAATGAACAACTTTATGTCCACAGATTTGATAACCTAAGTAAAATATACTAGCTATTCATGGTAACTCAGCACACTATTCCTTGTCAGAAGAGAAACTCCTCAACTTGATAGAGAATATATATGAAAACCCTACAGCTAACATTGTACTTAGTGACTAGAAACTTATCCACTAGTATCAGGAACAAGGCAAAGATGTCTTCTCTGACAATTCCTTAACATTATACTGGATGTCCTAGCTAATGCAATAAATCAAGAAAAGGATCCAAAAGGAGTCTTGATTGGGAAGGGGAGGGAGGAAGAGAATTGTCTTTGTTGACAGATGACATGATTGTAGAAAATCTGAATGAATGAACTAAAAATCTCCTAGAATTAATAAGCAGTTATAGCAAGAATTGCATAATATAAAGTGGATATATAAAAGTTAATTTCCTATAAACTGCAATGAAGAAGTGGAATTGGAAATTAAAAACACAATCCTAGCTGGATGCGGTGGTTCATGCCTGTAACACAAGCACTCTTGAAGGCTGGGGCAGGAGGATGGCTTGAGGTAAGGAGTTCAAGACCAGTCTGAACAAGAGCTGGAGCCTGTCTCTACTACAAACAAGAAAATTAGCTGGGCCTTGTGGTGGGTGCCTCTAGTCCCAGCTATTCAGAAGTCTGAGGCAGTAGGATCATTTGAAGCTAGGAGTTTAAGATTGCTATGAGCTATGCTGAGGCCATGTCAAACTAGCATGGGCAACAGAGTGAGACTCTGTCTCAACAAAATAAAACAAAACAAAAAAACCCAAATCCAACCTGCCCCCCATAGTACTATTTACATTAGCACACTCCAAAGGAAATAATGAAGTATAAATCTAACAAAAAATGTGTAAGATTTGTCCAAGCATAACTGCAGAACTCTGATTAGAATAACTAAAGAACTAAATAAATGGAGAGATGCTCTATGTCAGTGCTTACAACATACAAGATCAGTGTCTGAGGCCAGGCATGTGGGAATTTGGAGCGGTTGACAAAGCATAAAATGCCACTGGATTGTTCACTTAAACGTGGTTACTGCTGTTATGTAAATCTCACCTCATTTATGTTTCTGTTTTTTTTTTTTTTTTTTTTTTTAATTTCACAATAATGCAGGTGTACGTATGTTTTGGTTACAAGGCTTGCTTTTGTACAGCTGAGTCGAAATTATAAGCATGCTCATCACCTGGATAGAGTCCATTATACCTGTTAGCTGTGAATTGACCCTTCCCTTTTTGCACAACTCAATTTCGTTGTTTGTTTCTTTGTTTTTTTGAGACAGTTTAACTATCTCACCCTCATTAGAGTGCCGTGGCTTTACAGCTCACAGCAACCTGAAACTCTTGGGCTTAAGCAATTCTCTTGCCTCAGCCACCCAAGTAGCTAGGACTACAGGTGCCTACCACAAGTTTTGGAATTCTTTTTCTGGAATAGCTATCAGAGCTGTCCTCGTATGAGATCTGATGTTTGAGAACTCATCCTGGAAAATGTGCTTTGAAGGGTGTGCTAGGCACTGGAATCAGTGTATAGCTTCCCAAGAGAGTATTTCTAAGGTAACAGTAGTGCTAAGTAGCAGTGGTTTAAGTGGCACGTTTCTAAGATGAGTTAGTGAATTAAATCATTCAACCTACTTAACTCAAAAGATGAACAATTAATTTAATTAAACACTAAGCCCTATTTCTGGGAAGGTATTTTGAAGATGTGGTTAACATTTATAGTTAGTTGACTTTGAGTATAATCTCGGTGGCCCTCAGCCAATGAGGTGAAGGCCGTAAGAGCAAAATTAGGTTTTCCTGAGAAAGAAGACATTCTGCCTGTGGACTGCAGCTTCACTTCCTCCCTAAGAGTTTCCAGTATGCCAGCCCACCTTAAAATGTAAACTTACCAGGCCATTATCAAATAAGCCATTTCCACATAAAATCTCAATCTCTCTCTCTCTCTCTCTCTCTCTCTCTCTCTCTCTCTCTCTCTCTCCTATCTCTCCCCACTATGGTTCTGTTTCTCTGGTCCTGATTAATACACTTTGTGATACCATGAAATGGGGCACAGTTATAACAAATACCTAAATATGTGGAAGTGGCTTTGGAATTGAGCAATGGAAGAGTTCTACAGTATTTGATAGAAAACACCTCGGATGGCCTTGAAGAGACTGCTCAAGGTCTCTTCTGGTACCTTTCTCTTATAACCTTTGAAAAATCTTTGCTTCATGTCCAGGATTAACAAATTTAACCTGAGAATTCTCAGGACATTAAATGTGATGCTGGTGAGGGGTCAGAAGGAAAGGAAAAGTATGTGGAGAAAACATCTCCCACCTTAGAGAATATACAGTCATGAATAATTTATTGGTACACATATGAATGTTAAAAGTTGCTTCTGATGAGGTATCGGAAGGAAATTTAGAACATGTTGTTAGATACTGGAGGAAACGTAATCCTCTTAAAGCAGCAGAAAACTTGGCTGACTTTTGTTTAACTAATGGGTGGAAAGCAGGATTTGTGAGTGCAAAACTTAGGTATTTAGCTGAGGCAATTTCTAACCAAAGTGTCAAATGTGTGGCCTGATTTGTCCTTCCTGCTTATAGTGAAAAAGAGATAAAAGGTAAAAGGAGGATTCTGGTGAGGAAATTGAGGAAAGAATCATTAAACAAAAGAAACTAGGAGGAGGCAAGATGGCTGACTGGAGCCAGCTTTCCACAGAGGCTCCCATCCAGAAGGAGAGTTAAAGGACAGAAATTTAGCAAATAAGCTAAAGGTTTGGAGCTGAACCAATAAATAAGGTTGAACAGCTTACTTCAGCACGTCACTCCTGCCGAGGTGTGCTGGATGCAACCCCAAGGAAACAAACAACAGGTACAAAATCCATCGCCAAGTGGATAGGAGTGCCCTCCCCCATGAAAGCACCTTGCAGTATACTTTCTACAAACAAGTGAGCAGAGTTCAGATCCTTCCTATTTTATCTAAAAACTGGAACCCCTTCCCCAGAAAGGACCTACTAGTGTGTCGTGGCACTCTCTTGCCATGCATAAAACTAAACATAGACTCTGCCCACAATTCTGAACACCCAGCACTCCCCTCCACTCTCACCCTGAGGTCTGGAAGCCTGTCCCCCGTGGAGTCCAGGTTTGTGTCATTTTCTTGAGAGGTGTGGATGGTTCTTAGGCTGTCGCAGGTCTATGCTGATTCTCTGGCATGGGTGTGGAGCGAGGGAGGCATGTAGGAGAGGTAGAAGTGGTGCCCCATGGCACAGTGCAAAAGCAGCAATGGAGGAAGTAATAGGGCTCACACACCTGGGGATAGTTTGAAGAGACACTTCCCACCTCTCTTAGTAATCAGAGGGAGCCAGGCCTCTACTGTGGTGGCAGCCACTCATGAAACAGATCTGGTGATTTTGTCTTTGAATTCGTTGAATTCTTGAGACAACTTTTGAAATGCTCCTTGAATTTCTAATTCCAACTTTACTTCTATTCTATTGATCTTATTTGCAATCCAAATTGTGAATTCCATTTCTGACATCTCAGCCATCTGTTTATGAATGGGATCTTCAGTTGTGTCCACCAAATTGTTCCTTGGGGGGTGGTGATCTACTCTGATAATTCATGTTATCACAGTTTTTCCACTGATTCCGCCATATGGTTAATTTTAAACTGTTTGGCTGCATGAGCAGATAAGGAGAAGTTCGGTTGGGGGCTCCAGGTGAAGTGATTGGCCAGTCTTTTGCCCAAAGCTGGGACTGGTGTCTAGGGGACCTTTTCTCCTAGAGTTTTTCCAAAGACCCATACAGTGCTAAGGCCTGAGAAACTGGGGAACTTCTAGGTGTGGTGGGGCTATGTGGCTCTGTCTTGTTTTTAGCTGGCCTCTGTCCTACCCTAGTGAATCAGTTACTCTGGGTTGAAGTATCAGCTGTGGAGAAATACCAGCAATTAAGCCACTCTGCCCCCCACAGGCAACAATTGGAAAAGGCAAATCAAACCTTCCCACAACCACACACCCAGGGTACCACTTTGGATAGTCCTCGGGTGATTGGCCCAGTTCAAGAGGTCCAAATAAATGGTCCCAGTCAGCACTGGTTCTCAGGTGGGAGAGTTCAAAAGGTCTCCGGCAACTTGATAGCAGAGGTATGTTGGCAGCTCAAGTATGACTCGCTCTGTTACTCCATAAGGTCAGAAGGACCCATCCACAAATAAATTAGTCTGAGAATGTTGATGCCTCTTTTCCCACCTTGTACCTCTGCCACACCCAGTCACTGGTAACCCCACAGGGCTGTGACTGAGTTCCCTCCAATGAGATTATGCTCCAGGGTTTTGCACCTGTCTGAGTCACAGGGATATCTATGTCTCCTCAGCCAGGCAGCCACTGTCTGCCACTATCCAGCAGGAGGAGATGATGCCTGACATCCTTGGGTGCTTCATGGGAGCTGGGGTGATTCACTCAGTTCCAGCCCTGCCCCTGATGGATGTTGATGACAGAACAGAACAACTTCACAGAATTTGTTTCTGTCCCGGTTATATTCCCCTGCAGAATAGATGCTGTTTGAGTTCACAGAAACTGCAACTGAGCCCTGTCTGTGTCGCTGCTCGATCTTGGCTGAAATTTGTGTTGGGGCGGACACAGTCAGGGCTCACACTGAACTGTGAGTTCTAGCCTCTGCCTGCCTGCCCTTGTCTCAGCTATGATCCCCTGAGGGCCAGGTGTGTCTGAAGCTCAGTAAAGCAGTCTTATGGGTCAGCAGCCCCCTGGGAGTATGCTGTCTCTGTGCATGCACGTATTCTAGTCCCAGTGCTCTGCCCAGGATGCTACCGCCTCAGGCATACCCTTACACCCAGGGCCTGAGTTTTTATCTCAGATGTGTTCCACCAGTGGCTGCCACCAGATAAGATTCCTGGCTTCCTCTGGTTGCCCAGAGAGACTGAGAGTGCCTTTTCCAAATATCGCGAGGAGTGTGAACCATATTGTTCCCACCGCTGAGGCTGCTGCTCTGTGCCTTGGGGCACTGCCTCTCCTGTACGGTTCCTTCTCAGTTGTCCATCTTCTGCTTGCTCCCATGTTGAGGAATCAGCACAGATCAGCCACAGCCCATGCCCTGTCCACAAGTCTCCAGGAAATGCCCAAGAATCTGGACTCCATCGGGGACAGGCTTCTAGACCTTGGTGTGAGAGTGGAGGGGAGTGCTGGGATTTCAAAATTGCAAGTAGAGAACATATACAGTTTTATACAGTTTTATGCCTGGCAGGAAAGTGCCATGGCACTCTAGTAGGGGAAGGAAGTCTGGTTTTTAGAGGGTCTTTCCTGTGGAAAAAAAAAATGGGAAGATATTTGAACTCTGCTCAGTAATTTGTATGGAGTATACTGTGAGCCGTTCTCATGGGAGAGGGGAGTTCCCTCTGCTCGGTGAGGGATTTAGTACCTTTTGTTTGTATCCTTGGGGTTTCAGCTCACCTCAGTAGGGTTTTCCAATCTTCTCTCTGGGCTCAGATCCAAAACATCAGCTTTCTTGCTAAACCTCTGTCCTTTAACTCTCCTTCTGGATGGGAGCCTCTGTGGAAAGTTGGCTCAAGTCAGCCATCTTGCCTCTTCCCCCAAAACTATGATATTCTTATTCTGAAGATTTTTGTGCACTCAGGCTATCTGAGATACTGGTAATCATCCCTGTGTGAAAAAATGTACAGAGATGCAGGTGTGTAATATAAAAATCTTAAACATTACAAAGTTCTCCTTGTACCTTTTCTTTATTTTCTTATTAATTTGCTAAATACCCATATAGCATATTGTCAATTGCAATAAAAACATGTGGGTTGAACTTTGTCTTTTTTATTTTATGGGGATTTTTAGTTTTACTAAACCTTTTTAGGGGGTGGTAATTTTGAGACTTTAACATGCCCAGGTGGTGTTGTGGCTGACATGTGTCAAGATGAACAACAGGAAAAACAGGTAGAAAGTATCCCAATGACAATAACTACCTGTAATATGTACTTCTCTTAGGGCTTCTAAAGGTGAGCCATTAAAATAGAATGATTGTTCGTTCACTGAAACTCGAATCACTGAAAAATGAATCTCAGTTGTGTTCTTTCCTTTCCTTTGGGTGGTGGGACTTGATATAGATTTTACTCTAATTACAGAATTAAATGTTGGATATATTAAAATAACACATCTGCCATGATTTGGAGAGGGTAGATTTACTGGAAAAGTATTCATGCTGTGAATTGTGCTCTGATGATTAAAAGACAAGATTGTCAAGCATTCTGTATTAATAGTGGGTGCAGCAAATTTTTTCAGATGCATAAAATGTATATGGTACAGATGTAAAGTTTTCCATATAAATAGTTATGTACAATTTTCTGTATAATATTGATGCTTATCTGGCATATTCTAATCAGGTTATAGGTCAACTAAGTTTTTGAAATATTTCATTAGTGCAATCAAAACCTGTGTTAGCCACAGCCCCAAGTTTCATTGATTCTTTCCTGGTTTTTCATTAAAAGCCATACAACAATGGAAAAGATATTTTCCACCAGAACTACAGATTGGGGCTTTGGTTCTGATTCTTTGGTTCTATTTTTTCTTCCAAGCTGCTGGCATTAGATCATCCCTCATATTCTACTTCTTTAAACATAGTATTTTCATACATTGTGCCCAACATAAAGCTATACTGTTTGAATGCTTAAAGAAGCTAACGTTCCTTTCAGGGAAGTTGGTTATGCTATTGTGTGGTACATGGCAATAAAAACAATGGAACATGTCCATATTCATTTAAGAGGGTTTTGTGTAAAAGCAGGAAAAGTATTCAGTCTTTTCTTAGATAATGAACAATTATTTAGTGATACATTTATAAGTGTCCCAGATTTATTACCCTAAGACACAGCTATGTCCAAGCCCAAAGGGATACTACACCTGGGAGCCAAAGGGACCTTCATATCTAAGGGTAAGTGCTTTCACACGACCTGCCAGTTTATTATTCAGTGGTATACTATCAACATGCTCCCAAGAGGAGGCATGGGCTTTTCTTCTTAGACAGAAGAAAAAAATTCTTTAATAGTGAAACAAACAAAGGTTAAATTAGAAAGTGAGTATAGATTTTATATGTAACCAGAAATTAGAATATCACATTAAATTGTGGCAAACTATCTGATCTTGTCTACCATTCTGTCAGAGGAAGCAGGGAAGCAGTGGGGGGTTCTCACTTCTCACAGTGCTGAAAACCCTAATCCAAATTTGAATGATTCCTTCTTAAGAAGTACCATGTAGAGTGAGTAGAAAAATTGAGTCACTATTCCAGGGGTCCATGGTGGTGGAGGAAAGGTTCCACTCTCTGTTCTTCACCACTGGGTATTCTTACATCTCCTCTCTTCAACCTGTAGAAAACTAAATTCCAATTAATGTAAGAGATTGACATTGGTTAATAAAAAATTATTTCTATCAGATATAGTCAAATGACATAAATTACTATCTTTAAGACAATGCATTCATTGACCCAAGTAGAGGCAGAAAGATGTAAATTTAGTGTATGGCTCATGAGAATAAAATCACTTACAGTTCCCATTATGTCTGTGGAATCAGTAGCTTCAAATGACAGGAAAAATAAGTAACACATTGGATTCATTATATAGCAAATGCAATAGTCACAGCTACAACATGTGTAGCCACTAAAGAATTATCTTGACTAGATAACAGTGGCAAATGTGCATGTGACACAGTATTCTGGTTTGATGGCACTGTAAAGAAACTTCAGTTTTATTCACCTTATCCTGATAAAAAGAATTTATAATGAAACAGTGTACATATGATAGTTGAATCCAGAGATTATTACCACTCTATGGCACAATTGTGCAAAAATAATTCTGGCCTTCTATTTATGTATGTAGCACAGAACTGTATAGAATTATAGTTCGTTACAGAATGATGTACTCTGGATTCAATGGGCATATGTGTGCTATTTTATCATAGATTCTGCCTGTCAAAGTGAATAAAACTTAAGTGTCTTGACAGTGCTGTAAAACCAGAGTACCCTTTGTTACATGCAATGATCATGGCCTTTTACTTAAGGATATAACATACATCATATACATCCTGGAAAAAATATGCTTTATAAACAAATATAACAAAATTAACTTCAGCCAGGAGAAAAAAGTAGAACATTTTATCAAAGGTACAGATTTACTACTATTCCTTTCACTTGACAAGACACTACTGAGGCAAGGACAGATTTATTTTAGCCATATGCAGTGGACAGGCTCTGCCAAGTGAAAGGGCCTTGTTTCCCAGGAACTTGTTGCTATTCCTGGTCCAGCTGCTCTGGTACGAAGCGTTTCATTGTTACTGAGGTGCCAGGCCAGAGCCAGGGCTCAGTTGCTACATAGTTTGAGCCATCATCCCACATGTGTTTTGTGATGTCATCAGAGTCAACCAAGGAATGCTTGTCCTCTACAGAAGGCAAGAGACACATGACTCAGGTAACGCAGTTGGCAGACAGGTGACACAAACACAGATCTCCTGTAGTCCACTTCCCTATGATATGTTCTAAACTGTTTTGTTCATACCCCCCACTTTAGGGGCAGGAGTAGGCCCAGGAAGGGGCCAATTTTGTGAAACAAAAAATAACTGAATAAATTGACTCCATGGCACTAGCAACCAGAGGGAGTCAAAGTATACCCAAAGAGTCTCTGCCAACATTAAGCTGACTGAAGGAATGTGGGCTATTGATTTGGTAATGGTCACCTTTAGGGGAAACCTAGCGGGTACCAGGAAAACCTTTTACGTTTTAACTTAGCAAGGTTAGGGGAAGACACCCAATCTATCACACTAATATAAGGAAATTAAAGGTCATTTTGGGAAAGCACTAGTTGGGATGAAAATTACCTCCATTCTTAATCTAAGAAGCCATGTATTGTCCATGAAGCAGTAGCTCTTAATTTGCCTCATTCAATCGAATCTTTGAAACTCTTTTATTGGTGGGAAGATGGCAGTGGGGTAACAGCCGGGTGCAGCCGGGTGCAGTGAGAGTGGGGAGAGAAGACTCCAGGCATATCTGGATGATGGGTTCTGCCCAGAAACTTCCCTTTGGTGACACAGGGAGTCAGCGAGAGACTTCTGGACCCCACAAGGAGGACAAAAGCAGTGGACAACTGGCAAGTGTTAAGGGTGTTTGTTTGGTCACAGGCTGCCCGGAGCAGTAACCATAGCAATAGCAAGACTGCAGGCAGGAAAAGCCTTACCTGTGGGCTGTTTTGTTTTCTTTTTTGACTTGGGCACTTGATTGAACTTCCTTCGGAGACCTTGTGCAGGTGTGAGGATGACTTTGGGCATTGTCTGGGGCCCCAGACTGAGCCACAGAGCCAGAAAAGAGATAATATCATTTAGTTGTGCACTGCCCACAGAACCACTGTGGGGGAGCTGCCCCTGTGAGTCACAGTGCTGGGATCAGCCAGGAGACCTTGGGTGAGTATTCTGGTGACTGAGCTGCCCAAAGGAGGGGTCTGAGACACTGGGGAAGAGCAGAGATCTAAGTGTTTGGCAGATTACAACCTTGGCCCTAAGGGACATAGAGTGAGACCGGTTTTGGCGCACTCGATAAGTGGACAGTCCCACCAGGAGAGAGCACAGCAATAAGTACTTTCCTTGGAAAGCTTCTGCAACAGTTTGGAGTGTCTTTTAAGCAGGCTGAGCAGACATTTGGGTTCCGAAGCCTGTGGGGTCTGAGAAATCAGCAGAGCCCTCCAGTGTCCATATTGTACAGCTGTATCAGTATTGTGATTAACACTTAATACCTCAGAAGATCACCTGTTGGCCAGACAATATTCAGCAAGAAATATGTACTGTTTTGGTTTTTTGGTTTTGCTGTTTTTGTTTTCTGGGTTTTTTATTTTTTATTTTTTTTGGTTGTTGATATTTTTTTTCTTCTTAATTTCAATATTTGTCCTATAAAGTTTTATTTTTTTTTTCTTGTTTATTATTTTCTCCTTTTTTATTCAAGACTCTATTTTAAATATGATTTTCCATTTTTGCCTTCTTAACTTATTAGAACTTCATTTTTGCTAGTTGTCCTGCCCCTATTACATATTTTTTCCCCCAATTTTATACCATAAGGGTTTTTGTTTGTTTGTTTCATTTTGATTTATACTATTTTTATCTTTCCTGTCTACCTGGTGGAGGTGGGGTCCTGTGTTGGATCAGGCTGGAAAAGAGCTGCTGACCTCAAGGGAACCAACCAACCCAGCACACTCAGACATTGGGGGTTTTTAAGGTTGGGACATACTATATACCAATATTACTCCTGTGTCCTTCTTTCGGTCCCTCTCTTCTTTTTGTCAATATTTCCTTTTACTCACCCCCTCTTCTTTCTGTTTTTACTTTCTTTTTAAAAAATTTTGGGGGTATAGCCAAGACGGCAGTCTGTAACGAGCTTTCCACAGAGGCGCCCATCCAGAAGGAGAGTTGAAGGACAGAAATTTAGCAAGAAAGCTGATGGTTTGGATCTGAGCCAAAAGAGAAGGTCGAGATTCACATCAACCCTGCTGGGGCAACCTATGACCCCAAGGACACAAACAAAAGTTATAGAGCACATTGCCAAGTGGACGGGAGTCCCCTTCCCCCATGAGAATGGCTCGCAGTATACTCCATACCACCATACAAATAAGCGAGCAGAGTTCAGATATCCTCCCACTCTACCCCACAGGAGAGAGGCTTTAAAAACCAGACCTCCTTCCCCCACTAGGGTGCCATGGCACTCTTCTGCCAGGCATAAAACTGTATATATTCTCTACCTGCACGTTTGAACTACCAGCACTCCCCTCCTCCCTCACCCTGAGGTCTGGAGGTCTGTCCCCCACGGAGTCCAGATTCTTGGACATTTTCTTGGGGAGTGTGGACAGGGCGTGGGCTGTTGCTGATCTGTGCTGTTTTTCCAGCTTGGGAGTGATGAGAGGAAAGTGAGCCGAGAGGAGGCCAAACGGGAGAGACAGTCCCCTGAGGCACCGAGTGGCAGCGGGAGTGATGGCTGTGGGCCTCGCACCCCTGGAGATGTTTTGAGGAGACACTCCCACTCTCTCTGGGTGGCCAGGGGAAGCCGGCTTCTCCGATGGCAGAGCGGTCCTGCGGCAGAGAGGCAGGACTCAGGAATGAAGGATATGCCTGAGGCGGTACCAGGACCAGCTGGGGCAGAGTGCAGGGATTAGAATATACAAGCTGAGAAAGCTTTGCTAAATTTCAGCCGCACCTGGCCCTCAGGGGATGACAGTTGAGACAAAGCGCTGAAGCTCACAGACTGAGTCAGGACTATTAGCAGCCCAGTGTCTCTTCCACAGGGCATAAATTCTGTGAACTTGTTCTGTTCTATCAGCAACATCAATGAGGGACAGGGGTGGAATTGAGTGAATCGCCCCAGCCCCTATCAAGTACCCAGGTTGTCAGGCCTCACCTCCCTCCTGCCAACACCGACAGAAACTGGTGGACTGGCCGAGGAGCCACAGAGCACCTTGTGACCTAGGCAGGCGCAAACCTCTAGAACATCTGCTCATTGGAGGGAACTGGATCACAGCCCTGCAGGCTTACCAGAGACTGGGTGTGACAGAGGGGCAAGGTATGGAAGGAGGCATCAACCTTCCCAGACTGACTGTTGCTGATCTGTGCTGATTTTCCAGCTTAGGAGTGGTGAGAGGAAAGTGAGCTGAGAGGAGGCTGAGCTGGAGAGGTGGTCCCCTGAGGCATGGAGCTGCAGACGCAACTGCAGGAATAATGGCAGTAGGGCTTGCACCCCTGGGGATGTTTTGAGAAGACACTTCCAGTCTCTCTGGGTAGCTGGGGGAAGCCGGGTGTCTTCTCCAGTGGCAGCCACCGGCAGAGAAGACCGGTACAGGCACCGGTAGTGAAGAGTATGCCTCAGGTGGCACCGGCCAAGGCGGAGCAACGGGGCCAATTCCCAGGGTGGAGACTGCTTTACTACATTTCAGACGCACCTGGCCCTCAGGGGATGAAAGCTAAGACAAAGGACTGGAACTCACAGACTTAATCAGACTCATTTGCAGCCCATCGTCTGATCCACAGGGGAAAGAAACAAATTCTGCAAACTTGTTCTGTTCTATCAACAACATCAATCAGGGACCGGGCTGGAACTGAGTGAATCACACCAGCCCCTATCAAGTAGCCAAGTTGTCAGGCCTCACCTCCCCCTTGTAAACAGTGACAGAGAGTGGCAGACTGGCTAAGGAGCCACAGAACTCCTTGTGACCCAGGCAGGCACAAATTTCTGGAGCATCTGCTCATTGGAGGAAACTGGATCACAGCCCTATGGGGTTTCCAGTGATTGGGTGTGACAGAGGGGAAGGTGGGGAAGGAGGCATCAACCTTCCCAGACTAATCTACTTGCTGTGGGGGGGGCGGATCCTAAGATCACAGAGCACCAGAGCGACTTATACTAGACTTTCTAGCAGACCCCTGCTATCTAGTTGCCAGAGACATTTCAACTCTTCCATTTGAGGCTGGTGCTGGCTGGGACAAGTGATTGGGACCTCTTCAACTGGGTCAATCAACCGAGGACTTTCCAAAGTGGTACCCTGGGTGTGTGGTAGTGGGAAAGTTTGATTTTCCTTTTCCAATTGTTGCCTGTGAGAGGCATGGTGATTTAACTGCTGGTATTTCTCCACGGCTCAGATTTCAATCCAGAGTAACTGATTCTCTAGGGTAAGACAGAGACCAGCTGAAAATAAGACAGAGTCACTTAATCCCACCACACCAAGAAGGTCCCCAGTTTTGCAAGCAGTAGCACTATATGGGTCCTTGGCAAAACTCAAAGGGAAAAGGTACAGACACTAGTCCCAGTGTTCAGGCAAAGGACTGATCAATCACTACTCCTGGAACCCCCAACCCAACTTGTCCTTATCTACTCATCCAGCCAAGCAGATTGTAAAATGATCATGGGGTGGAAAAGCACTGGAAACATGAACAACCAGAGTAGATCAACCCCCCCAAGGAACAATTTGGAGGACACAAATGATGATCTTATGCATAAACAGATGGCTGAGATTTCAGAAATAGAATTCCTAATTTGGATTGCAAACAAGATTAATAAAATTGAGGAAAAGTTGGATTTAGAAATTCAGGGTGCATTTCAAAAATTGTCTCAAGAAGTCAAGGAATTCAAAGACCAAATGACCAAAGATTTTGACACATTGAGATAAGAAGTTACAGCCCTCAAAGATCTGAGAAATACAGTCGAATCCCTCAGTAACAGAATGGAGCAAGCAGAAGAGAGTATTTCTGACATTGAAGACAGAGCTTTCCAACGCTCCCAAACATTCAAAGAGGAAGAGAAACGGAAGGCAAAAATGGATCATTCTCTCAGAGAGCTCTGGGATGACTCAAAGAAAAGCAATATTTGTCTTATAGGGTTCCCTGAAAATGACGAAGTGGCTTCACAAGACACAGATTCCCTTCTTCTTGATATTATGAAAGACAACTTTACAGATATGCCAAGAGACTCTGAAATTCAGATAGCAGACAGTTTCAGAAACTCAGCACAACTGAACCCAAATAAGACATCCCCCAGGCACATCACAGTTAACAACACTAAAGTTAATATGAAGGAGAAGATTCTAAAAGCAGCCAGATGCAAGAAAACCACAACTTATAAGGGGAAGAAGATTAGAATAACTGCAGATCTCTCTGCTCAAAAGTTTCAAGCGAGAAGAGAATGGTCATTAAATTTTAATCTCCTAAAACAAAAAAACTTTCTACCCAGGATCCAATATCCAGCCAAGCTGAGTTTCATTTATGATGTAGAAATTAAATACTTTAATGAAATCCACATGTTGAAGAAATTGGCTATAACTAAACCAGCTCTCCAGGATATTCTCAGACCTATCCTCCATGATGACCAGCGAAATCCTCCACCACAAAAGTAAACTCACTCAGAAACTTTCATTCAAATTCCAACTTCCACAACAGTGAAAGGATCAAAAATGGCCACTAGATGTTGGAAAGGCTTATCATTATTCTCAATTAATGTGAATGGTGTAAATCGTCCTCTAAAGAGGCACAGGTAAGCTGACTGGATCCAAAAACTCAGGCCAGATATCTGCTGCATACAAGAATCTCATCTTACCTTAAAAGATAAATTTAGACTCAAGATGAAGGGATGGTCATCTATATTCCAGGCAAATGGAAAACAGAAAAAAGCAGGCATTGCAATGTTATTTGCAGATACAATGGGATTTAAACCAACCAAAATAAGGAAGGATAAAGACGGACATTTCTTATTTGTTAAAAGTAATACTCATTATGATGAGATTTCAATCATTAATATTTATGTACCCAACCAGAATGCACCTCAATTTATAAGAAAAACTCTAATAGACATGAGTAACTTGATTTCTTCCAGGTCCATAGTAGTTGGAGATTTTAATACTCCTTTAGCAGTGTTGGATAGATCCTCCAATAAGAAGCTAAGTAAAGAAATTTTAGATTTAAACCTAACAATTCAACATCTGGATTTAACAGACATCTAAAGAATGTTTCATCCTAATAAAATTGAATACACATTCTTCTCATCAGCCCATGGAACATACACCAAAATTGATCACAGCTTAGGTCACAAATCTAA
>CAUYRH010047707.1:0-17652 GCA_963574655.1 Perodicticus potto | reverse complement strand
GCTGGGGGCAGTCTTCTCTGGAGTGGCCAGTCTGACGACATTGGAAGCACTTGTTTTTCGCTCCTCTGGTTTCCCTCTGCCCCTGAAGGTTGCTCGTTTGTCAGAGTGCCATTACTAGAGCTGTCATTCTTTTCTGTTCCTTAAAAGGTGATTCTTATAGCCTTGGGCTAGCAAGGGTTTCAGGGCTGCTATGATTTGAATATGTCCCCTGAAAGTTCACGTGTTGGAAACTTAATCCCGCTGCCCTACTGAATGGATGAATGCAGTTGTGACTTGAGTGGGTGTTGCCTCAGGAGTGGCTCTGTTATATAAGTGGCCTCTCTCTGGCTCCCTGGCTCCTGCCCTCTCTTGTCTCTTCAACTCACTTCTGCTTTCTGCCCTTCTGCCATGAGATGAGCCTTGCCAGATGCCAGTGCCATACTCTTAGACTGCCCAACTTCCAGAATTTTTCAAATAAACGTCTTTTCTTTGTAAACTACCCAGTCTGTGGTATTCTGTTATAGCAACAGAAAAAGAACTAAGACAAACACTTAATACAGCCCTATCCAAGCATCTCATTTCATCCTCACAACCGTCCTGCAGCACAGGTGTCAGGCAAGAAAATGGAAGCTGAGAGCCCGACCAACTTGCTCAATGCTAAGAATATACAACTAGAAAGTAGCGAGCTAGCTTTGGTCCCAGGTCTGTCTGATCCCAGGCTCATGCTGTTCACCACCCTCTACCCTGGAACACTTCGTTTTTTGTTGTTGTTTTTTTTTTCCTTCTGAGACAGAATCTCACTCTGTCACCCTGCGTTGACTGCTGTGTTATCATAGCTTATGACAACCTCAAACTCTTGGGCTCAAAGCGATCCTCTTGCTCAGCCTCCCGAGTAGGAGGCTCCCCCCACTACATAAGTGATCCTTTTGCTCAGCCTCCCTCAGGCACTCACCACAACACCCAGCTATGGAACATTTAACTTCTTTTTTTCTTTTTCTTTTTTTTGCAGTTTTTGACCAGGGCTGGGTTTGAACCCCGCTATGGAACATTTAACTTCTTTTTTTCTTTTTCTTTTTTTTGCAGTTTTTGACCAGGGCTGGGTTTGAACCCGCCACCTCCGGTATATGGGGTTGGCGCCCTACTCCTTTGCGCCACAGGTGCCACCTGGAACATTTAGCTTTTTAAAACATGACTTCAGCCCCTCACCCACATGCCTTCTCTCTTTCTGGAATTCCATACTTAAGGTTCTCCAACCACTTACATACAGAGTGGCACATCTAAAGGAAAATAATCCACTGCAAAAATAGTGGGCAGTCAGGTGTCCAACTGTGTGAACTTAGGAAGTTGCTGGCCTTTCTGGGAAGTCATGAGCCTCAGTTTTGTCTATTTGCTGAGAAAGTTGGTGGGACTAAATGATTTTCAGTGTGGTCCATTTCAGCTCTCACATTCTTAATTCCTGGATACAGCCAAGCAGCTCGATTTATTGGTCCTTCTATGGAATATTCTGGAACATGGTTGCCTTGAGTGTAACTATCCATAGAAAATGGTGGTGTTGTATATTTCTTTAAGGCCGTCAGTTGCTGTAGGAAATGACAAATATTTGAGAGGTGAGAAGGGTGGACATTCCATGCTTTCCATGCCGTATTCCTCAACACCTGTGCATCCTGCATTTCCTTCAGTGATGGGTGATCATTGCATAGCCACTTGTGCAGCCGTGGAGGTGGGTAGGAGAGGAGGGGGAGCACCAGGGCTGCCCCAGGGCTGGCTGCTGAGAGAATGAGGCGGGGCTGGTCTGCAGAGGGGCATCCTCCCTGTGGAGCATGTGTCCTGGCTGGGGGGGCAGGAAAATTGGTCCTGGCTCACTCTGGAATGGGGACAAGCTAAGCAGTGACCACAGCACCCACAACAGCACCCCTTCATGACAGCTTCACACACATTCTCACTAGTTCTCCAAGTGTGGATGGGAGACAGGTATCGTTTCCTCCATTTTACAGATGAGCGAACAAAAACCCCTAAGTTGGCTCGGTGCCTGTAGCTCAACTGGCTAAGGCACCAGCCACATACACCAGAGCTAGCAGTTCAAATCCAGCTCCGGTCTGCCAAACAACGACAACTATAACCAAAAAATAGCCAGGTGTTATGCCAGGCACCTGTATTCCCAGCTACTTGGGAGGCTGAGACAAGGGAATCGCTTAAGCCCAGGAGTTGAAGGTTGCTGTGAGCTGTGATGCCACAGCACTCTACCCAGGATGACAACTTGAGGCTCTGTCTCAAAAAAAAAAAAAAAAAAAAGAAAGAAAAGAAAAGAAAAAGAAACCCATAAGTTGTAAGGAAACAGACCAAGGCCATAGAGTTTGGATTAGAACTTAGTGCTTGGCTCGGCGCCTGTGGCTCAACGAGCTAAGGCGCCAGCCACTTACACCTGAGCTGGCGGGTTCGAATCCAGCCTGGGCCTGCCAAACAAAAATGATGGCTGCAACTAAAAAAAAAAAAAAAAAAAGGCCAGTGTGGCTGGTGCCTGTAGTCTCAGCTACTTGTGAGGCAGAGACAGGAGACTCGCTTGAGCCCAGGAATTGGAAGTTGCTGTGACCTGTGAAGCCACAGCACTCTATCCAGGGTGACAGCTTGAGGCTCTGTCTCAAAACAAAACAAAAAAAAGAACCTGGTGCTTATTTACCTGCAGCCAGTGCTCCGAACATCAAACTACATTTGGGCTCCCTTAGTTTTTTCATCTGTAAAATAAGGGCCTTGAATCAATGTTTCCCAGCATGCCACATATAATGTGCATACTTCTGTAGGTGCTTAAAAATATTTTAGGTGGTGGAACCTGGATTTTAATTTTATGTCCATGTTTTTTTTAATTTTAAAGTGTGTTAGAGACTCTGTGCCCGTAGCACAGTGGTTATGGTGCCAGCCACATGCACCAAGGCTGGCAGGTTCGAGCCTGTACCGGGCCAGCTAAACGACAATCACAACTGCAACAAGAAAATAGCTGGGCATTGTGGCAGACACCTGTAGTCCAAGCTACTTGGGAGGCTGAGGCAAGAGAAGTGCTTAAGCCCAAGAGTTTGATGTTGCTGTGAGCTGTGACACCATGGTACTCTACTGAGAAGCACACAGTGAGACACTGTCTCCAAAAAAAAAAAAAAAAAGTGTGTTAGAATAAGAAATAATTCACACAAGAAGTTTATTTCACAGATGTTGCTTGTGATGAGTCTACATAAAAATGGGAATTGATTTAAGGCCTATTTACAGTTAGTCCAGATGATATGACAAAAATTGTGAGGATGGGGACCTTCCCAAGTGCCTGAAATGTGGGGACCAATGAATCACGTTATTTTTTTTAATTTTTAATCGGCTTTATTTCGATATAATTTATAAACAATAAAATTTACTAATGTTAAGTGACCAGTTCAATGAGTCCTGACAAATATGTACATGGACACAATCATGAACCACCTCAACCAACACATATAATAGAACATTTTCATTACCACAAAAAGTTCTTTTATTCCCCTTTTTAATTAAACCCTTCCTCCTACCTCTGGTCCCAGAGAACCACTGTCTACTTTTTCTTACTGTAGTTTGCCTTTTCCAGAATTATATGTAAGTGAAATTATGTAACATGAAAGTTGAGCAACCTAGTACATAGTCTCCTCTACGCCACTCACTTGTCTGCTTACTTAATTTAGCATAATGGCTTTGAGATGAATCAGGTCATTTACTCCCATTTTCTCTGCTTCCGCCAGGACAGAGCAGGACTATGGCCTTTCTGAGCCTCCGGCACTATGTCCCAACTCTCGGACATTTGGGACACGTACAGGAGAGAAACGGTCTTTATAAGACAAAAGGCTAAGGCTCAGTTTATCCCACTTCCAGTATCTGCCCCTTGCCTCTGTGTTCCTAAGCATTCAAGGCTTTAGTGGTATCTGTCAAGTACCTGTTGCCGTAGTCCTTGAGTGAGCAGCTTGGTGTGGGCTGCAAAGTGCTTGGCTGCAGAGGGATTGAGTTAGGCCAGCACAGTGATCTTCTTGTTTCAATTTGTGAATTTGAATGTCTTGAGACAGGGCACAGACTGTAGTTGCACAGACCTCGACTCTCCCTGTAATATTCCCTTGGGAACTACCTGAGGCACGTGAGTTTGTAATCCCTGGCTTAACACCTACGTCCCCAAGATCAAAATCCTTAAAAGCCTAAATGACTAGTTCTTCGAGGGTGGAATTTCAGAGCATAGTGCTCCTAAGGGGCCGTCAGCGATGTGGGATGTCTAATACACCTGGAGTCTCCAGGGCACGTGGCGCTTTCGTGCCAGCCCCGCAGGAGAGGGGAGGTCCGCACAGGAGCCCAGCCAGGAGACGCAATCTCCATAGCTCACCGGCTGCTCTGCAGCTTTCAGACTTGGGAGTATAGTGACACCTGGTGTCTAGTGCCATTTTTCTTTTTCTTTCTTTTTTTTTTTTTTTAATTTTTACTAAATCATAATTGTGTACATTGGTGCAATCATGGGGCACAATGTGCTGACTTTATATACAATCTGAAATATTTTCATTGAACTATTTAACACAGCCTACATGGCATTTTAATCACTATATGAAGACACTTATATTCTACCTTTAGTAATTTTCACTGTACCCTTGTAAGATGCACCATAAGTGTGATCCCACTAATCACCCTCCCTCCACCCATCCTCCCCCCATACCTCCCCACCCATGCCCCTTTACCCATTTGTTGTGCTATAACTGGGTTTTAGCTTTCATATGAAAGCTATAGACTAGCTTCATAGTAGGGATGAGTACATTGCATACTTTTTCTTCCATTCTTGAGATACTCTGCTAAGAAGAATATGTTCCAGCTCCATCCATGTAAACACAAAAGAGGTAAAGTCTCCATCTGTGCAGCTCATTTTTAAATAATCTGATATTTATTTAGATATTTAGAAATAGATAAATGCATGAGGAAGGGAAATGAATTATTTTTCAAACCCAACAAATCCCAGTCTGAGCTCATCTTCATCCCGAAACTAGCTTCTCTCCCATCCCCTCACTCCCCTGTTTGGGTCAAGACAGCCAGCAGACTAGCATCCACACACTCATCAGAATAATTTCTTCTTTCTCTTCTCCCATATTCCATCCCTTGCCAAGATCTATCCAATTTGACACGTGGCATTTATTTGTCTTGCCCCCTTTTGTTCATAAGCTCATATTTCCCAGCACAAAAACAACTTACTACAAGTTCTCACCTATATATTGAAGCCTGATTAACATTTTTAAAATTTTGGATTAATATGTGGGGAATAGACAATTAGGCTACATTTTGCATTTGTTAGGTAAAGTCCAAGTTGTAGCTGTGCCCCTCACCCAGGTGTGCGGTATACTCTCTTACACTGTGCCTGTTAGGTGGGAGCACACCAATCCCTCTCCCGCCTCCCTTCTTCCCCCCTCCCCCCCCCCGTGAAGTTAATTGAGTTTTTGTCTTGTGTGGGCTTGTATTTGTTCATGTACTGGTTTTATATTAGTATCGGGTATATGGGATACTTGCTTTTCCATTCTTGTGATACTTTACTGAGGAGTATGTTAACCAACTCCATCCAGGTTAATACAAAAGATGTAAAGTCTTCATCTTTTTATGGCTGAATAGTATTCCATGGTACACATATACCACTGTCTATTAATCCATTCATGTATTGATGGGCACTTAGGTTGATTCCACCTCTCGGTGATTGTGAATTGAGCCGTGGTAAACATACTAGTGCAAAAGTCCTTATGGCAAAATGATTTTTTTTCTTCTGGGTAGATACCTAGTAATGAGATTGTGGGATCAAATGGAATGTCTATTTTAAGTTCTTTGAAGATTCTCCATGCTTATTTCCAAAGAAGCTATATTAGTTTACAATCCTACCAGCAGTGTGAAAGCGTTCCCTTCTTGCCACATCCATTCCAGCATTTGCAGCTTTGAGACTTTGTGATGTGGGCTATTCTCACTGGGGTTAGGAGATATTTCGGGGTGGTTTTGAAAAGCATTTCTCTGATGATTAGGGACGATGAGCATGTTTTCATGTGTTTGTTGGCTATTCATTTATTTCCTCTGGAGAATGTTCTGTTCATATCTCTTGCCCAGTGATAAATGGGATTGCTTGATCTTGTTTTGTTTATTAATCTGCATTATCTGTAGATTCTTGTTATCGATGCTTTCTCAAATTTGTAACATGCAAATATATTTTCCCATTCTGAAGTTTGTCTACTTGATTTACTTGTTGTGTCCTTAGTTGTGAAGAATCTTCTTAGCTTAATTTGTTTACTTCTGTTGTTGGTGCAATTGCTACTGAAATTTTCTTTATAAAATCTTTTGTTATTTATTGAGACACAGTCTTACTGTGTCATGCTCGGTAGAGTGCTGTGGCTTCACAGCTCACAGCAGCCTCCAACTCTGAGGCTTAAGCTATTCTCTTGCCTCAGTCCCAAGTAGTTGGGACTACAGGTGCCCAAGACAGTGCCCGGCTATTTTTTGGTTGCAGTTGTCATTGTTGTTTGGCAGGCCAGGGCTGGAGTCAAACCTGCCAGCTCCAGTGTATGTGGCTGGCACCCTAGCTGCTGAGCTACAGGTGCAGAGCCCATAAAATCTTTTCATAGGCCAATACCATCAAGAGTTTTCTCCACATTTTCTTCCAGGATTTTTATCATTTTGTGTCTTAGATTTAGATCTTTTATCCATTATGAGTCACTTTTTGTTAGTGATGAGAAGTGTGGGTCCAGTTTCAGTCTTTTACATGTGGTTATCCAGTTCTCCCAGCACCATTTATTAAATAGGTATTCTTTTCCCCATTGTATGCTTCTACTGGGTTTACCAAAGAACAGATGGTAATATGAGGCTGGTTTTACCTATAGGTTTTCTATTCTGTTCCATAGATCTATGTCTCTATTTTTGTAGCAGCTGATTAATATTCTTTAAAGTACAGTTCTGATGGGCCCAGTTCTCTGCCACAGCAGAGCTCTGTCAACAGCTTCCTGCAAACTTCAGGGTCAAGTCCAGCACCTCTGCTTGCCAATGACTTGGCCCCAGGCTGCTCACCTTTCACTACCCTTGTGTCCTCCATTCATGCTCCAGGCTTTCTTAAAACTCAGGACACAGCTTAGACCATTCCTTCAAGAGTTTTGGTTATGAAGACAAATGGAGAGAAAGAGCAAATGGAAAACCTGACAGGGGGAGATACCATAATCGTGAAGGTGGTTTTCCCAGGACAAAGTTTATCCATTGCACTCTAGGTGTGCTGACCCCTGTGATTTCTCCAAATCTGAGAAATTTGGCTGCATTATTTGTGGCAGTGAGGAACTGCATTTGTGCCTTTCCCTGTAAAAAACAAAAAAAAGAAGGAGCAAGTGGTAAAGGAAATAATCCAGAAAGGGAGTTTAATTTCCATAGATAGAAACAATTCGAAGATGATTTGAAGCAGTTTAAAGCGTCTACTGAAAGGCCACTACAATGGCTCACAACTGTGCTCTTAGCACTGTGGGAGGCCAAGGAATATTGCTTGAGTTCATGAGTTCAAAACCAGCCTGAATAAGAGTGAGAACCCGTTTCCATTACAAATAGAAAAATTAGGCTTGGTGCCTGTGGCTCAATGGGCTAAAGTGCCAGCCACGTACACCTGAGCTGGCGGGTTCGAATCCAGCCCGGGCCCGCCAAACAATGACGGCTGCAACCAAAAAATGGCTGGGGGTTATGGCGGGCGCCTGTGGTCCCAGCTACTTGGGAGGCTGAGGCAGGAGACTCGCTTGAGCCCAGGAATTGGAGGTTGCTGTGAGCTGTGATGCCACAGCACTCTATCCAGGGTGACAGCTTGAGGCTCTGTCTCAAAAAAAAAAAAAAATAGAAAAATTAGCCTGGTGTCCTGGCAAATACCTGTAATCCCAGCTACTCAGGAGGCTGAGCCAAGAGGATTGCTGGAACCCAGGAGTTTAAGCTTGCTGTGAACGAGGCTGATGTCACAGCACTCTAGCCTGGGTGATAGAGTGAGACTCTGCCTCAAAGAAAAAAAAATTAAAAGAAAAAGAGTTTACAATGTGTACTGGCACCCACCAAGCACCTTCTGTGGGGCAGACACTCGTACTCAACTCTGTTTTATAAGGAACAGCTCATTCAATCCTCTCAACAACCTTACCAAGTACGTACCATTGCTTTTCCATCTTGCACACAGAGAAACCAAGGCTTAGAGAGTGAAGTTACTCATGGAACAGCCAGAGAGAAGTGGAATTGAGTTTGGAAGCCAGACTGTTCCACTTGAAGCCTGCTCTCTTAACCACTTCCCACACGAGAGAAGGAATCACCGGCAGAGCCAAGTCCCATAAGAGGCAGAAGGAGGAGTAAGCCCAAGCACAGGGTGGGCTGGGCGTCCGTAGGCCTCACACAGGGGAGGAACCCCTCTTCCTGAGCTGGGGAGAAGTAGTCTTGGAGGAGGAGGATATGGTTAGACTCATAGATGAAGGAAGTCGGAAATGTTCTTGCTTAGGGTTTTCCATTGGGAATTAGAAAGAGGTGGTGGGGTAGAGCTTGAGGAGAGTGAGAAGGGTCTGACATGGTTGCTGCAATGAATAAAAGAGAAAGTGTAAGGACCTGGTGTCGGCCTGCCTTGGGCTGAAACCTTGCTCAGCTGAAGTTACAGACCATGGATTTGTATAGGCCTGGGGCACACAGTTGTGCAAATTCTTTTGCCTCTTCTACTACTAATTCTAGGTATTGCTCATACACTGTCTCCTTAGTGAAACCTTTTCTGATCTCTCAAGCTCATTGTGGACTTCAAGTTCCCGCATCATTTTGACCCTTTAGTGTAGTCATTATATTAACACACCTTATATTAAAGGTAGATTTGTACATTTCCTATGTTAAAGGCTCTCTAATGGCAAGGATGATGTCATACTCGTTTCCTTTCCCTCAGCAGGGAACATAATATGGTCATATAGATTATGGTTGTCCATTAAATGTGTGGTCACTTTGTGGTTGACCATTGTCCTCCAGATGGAGCTAATTCTTTTCATTATTTTTCCCCTTTTATTTTTCTTTCATCTCTTACTATCTATCTGTGCCCCAGAATCTTTGTTTGCTTTTTCTAATTCCCCCTCACTTAAACTCTCAGGTGGTTAATGGTATCTGTGGGCATTGTCTTGTTGATCTGGGCTCTCTTATCTTTTCGAAATTCCACACCATAGCCAGATGTCTTGTCTCCTAGAATTCTATAGTAATTGACAAAATTCACGTAGACGTAAAGCAGAACCCCTATGTGGTATGCTGAAAACTGTTTCCCTCAACACCATCCCCACCACAAAAAGGTATTCAAATCC
This sequence comes from Perodicticus potto, assembly GCA_963574655.1. Lineage (NCBI taxonomy): Eukaryota > Metazoa > Chordata > Mammalia > Primates > Lorisidae > Perodicticus > Perodicticus potto. The sequence goes on along the minus strand of CAUYRH010047707.1, from coordinate 8,338 downwards.
TAATTCCTGGAACCTATAAATATTATCTTATTTGGAAAAAGAGTCTTTTCAGATGTGATTAAGTGTCTCAACATGAGAACATTATCCTGGATGGTGCAGGAAGAGCCCACATGCCATCACAAATGTCCCTATAAGAAAGTGGTAGAAGGCGATTTGATACGTGAAAGGAGAAAGCAACATAAAGAAGAAGCAGAGAGAGATTCGAAGACACTGGCTTTGAAAACTGGAGTAACACATCCCCAAGGTGAGGAATGCTAACATTTACCAAGACGGAGAAGGGGTAAAGAACAGATTCTCCCCTTGAGCCTCTAGAAGGAGTGCGGCCTTGACAAACCTTGATTTTGATTCAGTGATACTGATATTGGACTTCTGGCCTCCAGAACTGTGAAAGAAGAAGTTTCTGTTGTTTTAAGCTGTCCAGAGTGTGGTAATTTGTTACAACATTCACAGGGTCATACCATTAAAAAGACAAGCCCTTCTCTGATGAAAAGTAACCAAACAGAAGGCATTTTGTAGAGTACATTAGAAGAAAGAAAAAAATCTTATCATTTTGGTTGTTAAAGGCCCAGACTCCCAGAGCATAAAAGTAATTTCAGACTAAACTATGGTCATGCACCAGGTAAGAAAGGTGCTGATAAATAGAGGACTCTTTCAGGCACAGACTCCTATGGAGAGAGAACAGCATGGGACAATTAGAAGAGGATCAGCCACGCAGAACACTGCAAACCGAGGGAAGTCCACATTGTACCAGCATGGACACAGCCTCTTAGGCATACCTACTTAAAGCTTTTCCCACTGTCTTCATAAAAATTTGAAGTTCAAATTGAAAAACATGAAATGTTATGCATTTGTTATTTCATGCATAACTAGCCATACTAAATTGTACTTTATTCTCATTTGTTGATGTGAGTTCAGTTACTTTCAATTAGTCCTAATGTAGTTTTTATAATCTCCTGAGGTAAGACACTCCTCCAGGTATTGTTGTGGATAATTCTGGTTCCAATGGACCCCACCTGAATACGGCAGTCGAGCTTCTATTACACAGAGAGGGAAATCCAGATGAAAAGTGCCTCTTTCAGAATGCTGCCCTCATAAGGCTTATTCCAGGATGTGTGGGCAATGCATTCACTAAGGTGAAGTAGGGTAAAAGAGTAGCAAGCCGATAGTTTCTGTGAAAATGAAAGATAAGCTGCTTCTTTGTAAAAGGAAAATATGACATCAGAAATAGGATATCTCAGGCAGGGCATGGTGGCTCACACCTGTAATCCCAGTTGAAGCAGTGGATTGTTTGAGCCCAGGAGTTTGATACTAGCCTGAGCAAGAGTGAAACCCTGTTTCTGAAAACCTAGCCAGGCATTGTGGCAGATGCCTGTAGTCCCAGCTGCTAGGGAGGCTGAGGCAGGAGAATTGCTTGAGCCCAAGAATTTGAGGTCGTTATGAGCTATGACGCCAGGGCACTCTACTAAGGGTGACAAAGTAAGACTCCATCTTATCAAAATAGGGTATCTCCCTATAAGAAAATAATTAGCTTTACATAAATGGCACCTGAAGATGACTCCCTCTTCTGGCTGCAATGGAGTAACTGCTAATAGACTTGCCCTCCCACTGTAAACACCAGGAGACTAGACAAACAGATGAAACAGCAGTTCCAGACCCAACACAACAAGCAGCGCAGAAAGGAAATAGACAAGGTAAGGCTGAAGTTTAGCACAGTTTTCTACCTGGAGGCACTTTTTGGAATGTGATGCTCGGGTGGGAAACCCAAGAAGATCATAGCAGTCTCACTGAGTGGAGGAGACAGATTGAAGTTTAGAGAGGCCAGGACAGCTTGAATGTTCAAAGTAGAAGGCTAGAAAGAAGAGAGATATATAAAGATAGAGATTCAGAAATCTGGACAAGGTTTTCTCTTGAACCCTTGACTGACCCCTAAGCTGTATACAAGTAGGATAAAACTCCATGAAAGCTATGCACACAAAATTATGAGAGAAGGAACAATGACCAGGGAAATATAAGATAAATAATTCCCAGAGCTTACACAGGATGGATGGAAGTTCAAGTTCTGACTATTCAGAGTGGAAAGACCTTTTTCAATAGCCATGCATTCAGTGAAGACCTCAAAATGGTTATGCTTATTCTTAGGGCTAAACTAGACCAGAGTAAAGGCAGTGGAGTATTGGAATCAGCTCACACTGGTTTGTGAGAGCCAACTGTCCATATTTCTTCTCAACTTCAGTGACATCCATTGGTAGCTGGAAATCAAATATGGAAGATTTATACCAAGGAAATCAGCAAATACTACAAATCACAATTAGTTTGAGTTTTCTTATTTTGTTTTGTTTTTTACCATAAGCATCATAGCAAGACATTTTGTGTGTGTGTCCACAGCTACTGATACAGAGCTCTTAAAAACCATGGTTATTATTCTTGAAGGATTAGAGTGTTAGGAGTGACTTTTGTTCTAACCTTGGCAGGCCATTAGATAGTTTCTGGGTGGTGACTGGTCACCAGACAGATGAAGGCTTGATTAGAAGCTTGGAACTTTTAGCCTCACCCCCAAAACTGGGGGGCAGGGGAAGAAGGGCTAGCCCAGGTATTGAGTCAATCACCAATTGCCAGAAAGTTAATCAGTCATGCCTCAGTAATAAAACCTCCATTAAGCCCCCTAAATGATAGGGTCTGGAGAGCTTCTGAATTGTTGAACACATGGACACGCTGGGAGGGAATGGAGGCTCCAAGCATATGTCTCTCTATATATCTTCCCCTGTGCAGCTCTTCCTTAGGGCTGTTCCTGAGTTGTGCCCTTTCTCATAAATTGATAATAGTAAGTAAATCATTTTCCTGAGTTCTATGAATCATTTTAGCACATTATTGAACATGAAGGAAGGGGATTGTGGGAATCCTCAGCTTTCCATTCAAGTTGGATAGAAATGTGAGTAACCTGGGGACCCAATAATTGAGGCTGGTGTCTGAAGGGAGGCTGGTGTATGAAGTGAGAGCAATTTTGTGGGACTGAGACCTTAGACCTATTGAATCTGATGCTTGGTCCAAATAGTTAGTGTCAGAGTTGAATTGAACTGTAGGACACCATGTTGACATCACAATTAGTGGGTATCAGGAGGAAAAAAAAAAAATCTCTCAATACCACTGATTAAATTCTACTCAAGTTTCATCCTGAAAATGCATCAAAACAAGTATAAAAATGATCAAGCTGATCTGCAAGTAACTTAACTGCATCTCAAGATAAAATTAAACTTTCTGAAATGAGGACTCTAAAATACCATCAATAATGTAATATTCAAATTTTCCAGTAGCTAATAAGAAGTTGTAAACCACACAAAAAAATGGAAAATATGGTTCATCACCAAGAAAAAAAATCAGTCAATAGAGACAGAACATGATGGAATTAGTAGATGAAATTTTAAAACAGATATGTATTCAAGATTTAATGGGAATATATATCTATATTACCCCATTCAATAAACAAATAAAGAAGATTTAATAAAATTATGAAATAAGATGATTTTTAAAAAGAATCAAATGGAATCACTAGAGCTGAAAAATACAGTATCTAAAATGAAAAAAGAAATCACCAGATGGACTTAACAGTATATTAGAAATTATAGGAAAAAAACAGTAAGTTTGAAGACATAGCAATAGAAACTATCTAAAGTGAATAACAAGGCCGGTCATGGTGGCTCACACCTGTAATCCTAGGACTCTGGGAGGCCAAGGAGGTGTTTTGCCTGAGCCCAGGAGTTTAAGAACAGCCTGAGCAAGCGTGAGACCCCGTCTCTAAAAATAGCCGGGCGTTGTGGCGGGTGCCTGAAGTCCCAGCTATTCAGGAGGCTGAGGCAAGAGAATCACTTGAGCCCAAGAGATTTAGGTTGCTGTGAGCTCTGATGCCATCGCATTCTACTGAGGGCAACAAAGTGAGACTCTGTGTCCAAAAAACAAACAAACAAAACAAACAATATATATATGTATAGAAAATAAAATAAATAAAGTGAACAATAAAGGTTAAAAAAAGCTAAAAACAACAACCACCACCTGTGATCTGTAAAATAATATCAGTGGGGCCTAACATATGTATAATTGGAATCATAGGGTGGAAGAAGAAAAATATTTCCAACTATAATGCCTGAACAATTTCCATTTTGATGAAAATTACAAATCCAGTGATCTAAGGAGCTAAATGAACCCTAAGTAATATAAATGCATGTACACCCACACACAGAAAAAACCCACACAAGAGCATAATAATTACTGGGGACACAATTATAAGGGGGAATTCACCTAACAAATGCCATCAGTGTAACCTGGTTCTTTGTACCCTCAATGAATCCCCAACAATAAAAATAAATAAATGAAAATAAAAACAAAAAACCCAAATGAAATTTTAAGAAGTAAACAATAATAATAACTGGAAAGCAGCAATAAAGAGAAAAATCTTAAAAATAACCAGAAAAAAAATATACACATTATATACGGTCACGCAAAGATAGGAATTCCCTAACTTTTTATCAGAAACGAAGCGAGCCAGAAGACAATGGAATGGCTGATGTATGGGGGTGAAAGGGAGCGACCCCAGCCAAGATGGCAGATCATCTGACCTGCAGAAGGAACCCTCCGCTGCAAAAGGCTGCAGGACTGTCAGAGGGAGCTCGGGAGACTGTGCAGAGGCATTGCTCGGGAAGTAGGCCATGGTGGTCACCCACCAGTTCACAAACTCTGGGCACTGCAGCTGGTGCATTTTAAAATGCTAGACCTAGGGCGGCACCTGTGGCTCAGTGAGTAGGGCGCCAGCCCTATATACGGAGGGTGGCAGGTTCAAATCTGGCCCCGGCCTAACTGCAAATAAAATGCTAGACCTAGAAGGCTGGGTGCTGTGGCTTACGCCTGTGATCCTAACACTCAGGGAGGCTGAGGTAGGTGGATTGCCTGAGCTCATGGGTTTCAGACAAATCTGAGCCAGGGTGAGACCCGTCTTTAAAAATATAGCCAGGAGTTAAAAAAAAAAAACATATATATATATATATATATATATATATATAAAGCCAGGTGTTGTGGCAGGCACCTGTAGTCCCAGTTACTTTGGGAGGCTGAGGCAAGAGAATCGTTTGAGCCTAAGAGTTTGAGGTTGCTGCGAGCTGTGACACCATGGCACTCTACCCAGGGCAACAAACTGAGACTCTGCCTCAAAAATAATAAAATAAAATAAAATAAAATGCTAGACCCAAAGCTCTGCCTGTACACTGGGATCCGATCCATTGCCGCTGCCTCACCACCCCTCTGCCAGTCTGAGGTAGATGGTTGGAGCCAGGAGGCCAGGCTCAGGTTCGTGAGTCCTGTGGGCAGGTGTTGGACACTCCCACTGCAGCTAGGGGACAATTGCTGGATCCTGTCAACAGCAGAACTGGGCTTAAGCTGGCACCTAGCTGACAAACGCTGCAGCCAGAAGATCCAGATGAGGGCGGCTGTCATGGAGCTGGAATGACCAACAATCACCGCCACCCGAGGGGGTGGGTGGAGGTGCACTGAAGCCAGCATCCAGCCCACACAGAAGCAGCTGCCCAGGGATCTGAACCAGGCAGCTCTGGAGCCACAGCAGGCTGTCGATTGCCGCTGCCGAGGGCACAGAGGACTACACTCAAACTACACAGGGCAACACACACCACCACCACGGATCTGAGTGGTGAAGCTCCCAGGCCAGCCCGGGCAGACAATCACCACCACCCAGGAGTATGGGCAGGGCTGTCCTCAAGCTGGGGCAGGCTGACAAACGCTGCTGTCGGCAGATCTGAATGGAGCAGCTCATAGCTGGCATGAAATGACAATAGCTGCTGCTCACAGAACTAGGTAAGGGCATCCACTCACTCTGCAATGCAAGGAGTGCCAGTGACAGCCACAGGGGAATGGTGAGACAGGAGGTACAAGAGAGCAGCACTGTCGAACACTCACAGCACCTCCACCTATCTGGAGCTGGGTCAGTCTTCCAGAGTAGGACACTAGTGTGCTTTCCAGGGACCTCTCCTTTTTTGCACCAACTGGTGCACCACAAACTTATCTGCTTTGAGCTGAGAGAAGAGATTTCAGATGAGACAGAACCAGAAAAAGAACTGTGGCACCATGAAAAATCAAGCTGTTTTGACACACCCAAAGGATCACACTAGGTCTCCTGGAATGGACCCCAACTTACAGGAAATTGTCAAAATGTTAGAGATGGAATTCAGGATATGGTTGGAAAATACGATGAATGGAATCAAAAAGAAAGTTGAAAACCAATAAAGAAGGCAAAAAAGTGTTTCAGGACATGAAAGTAATAAACGAAAACCTTGAGATAGACATCATAAGAAAAGATGTAACACAACTTAAAGAAATGAAAGAATCATTCAGGGAATTTCACGATACTGTAGAAAGCCTCAAAACAAGATTGATTAAGCAGAAGAAAGTATTTCAGAGCCTGAAGACAGGTTTTTGAAATAACCCAGTCAGTCAAAGATGCATAAAAAAGAATACAGAATGGACAATCACTCAGAATCTTGGGGCCATGAAAAACAGGCCAATATAAGATTTGTATAAGGACTAAGAATTGTACCTAAGAATTGTAAGTATTTCTGAGAGAGAAGAAAAACCATGGAGACCTATTAAAGAAATTTATTGAGGAAAACTTTCCTAGGACCACCAGAGATCCAGATACCAGCATACAAGATGGTTATTGAACACAGGGAAGACTCATTGTAAATTGTACATCTCCAGGATACGGTCATCAACCTAGCCAAAGTCAAAATGAAGGAGAAATTTCTACTATACAAAGTGCAAGATAAAAGCAACAACTAACCGACAAAGGAAAGTCCACAGACTTCAGCACAGACTTCTTCTTATAAGCTAGAAGGGACCAAGGCCCCTCTTTTAGTCTTCTTAAATAGAACAACTGCCAGCCAAGAGTTTTGCATCGTGCAAAGCTAAGTTTCGGAACTGATGGAGAAATAAAGACTTTTCCAGACAAGCAAATACCAAGGGAATTTGTAACTACTAGACCTACCCTACAGGAAGTACTCAAAACTGCATTATATGTAGAAAAGCAAAATAGATAATCACTGCTGTAAAAACACATGAAATTTAAAGCTCATAGCTCTAATAAAGATGTAGCACAAGAGGTAAAATAAAACAGTAAGTTATTGGCCAGCATGATGAACAGAACGGGATCCCACATGTCAGTACTAATGCTAAACACAATTGGTCTGAATGTCTCACTTAAAAGATACACACACAACCCATGGAGTACTACTCGGCCATAAATAGGAATGAAATAATGTCTTTTGCAGTAACTTAGAATTGGAGACCATTATCTAAGGAATGGAAAAACAAACACCACATGTACTCTCTAATAATTGGGAGCTAAACAATGGGCACACACTGGTTCAAAGAGATGCAAAAGACACTGGAAAACAAGAAGGCTGGGAGGGTGGGAGGGAGGGTGTACTTAAAACTTTTCTATTAGGTACAATGAACATTATCCTTGTGATGGGCACATTAAAAGCCCTGAGCCAAGCCTTAAATAAGGTATCCATGTAACAAAAACATTTGTACTCTCTTTATATTTTGAAATAAAAGAAAATAAAATTTTTTTAAAGTGCTGAAAGAAAAAAAATACCTATTCAGAATTCTATATCTGGCAAAAATGTTCTTAAAAAAAAAAAGGCAAAAGAAAGACGTTTTTAGATAAGCAGAGCTCCAAAAATTTGTCATCAGGAGACCTGCATTAAAATAAATGCTAAAGAAAGTTCTTCAGACTGAAGAAAAATAGTACCAGATGGAAAGCCATATTCCATCAATTCTGTGGAATTTCACAGAAAGGAATTCAAAGATCAAGAAATGGTAAGTATGTGGAAATATACCTCATTAAAAAATCTCTGTATAAAAAAAAGGGGTGGTGGTGCCTGTGGCTCAAAGGAGTAGGGTGCTGGCTCCATATCCTGGAGGTGGTGGGTTTGAACCCAGCCCTGGCCAAAAACTGCCAAAAAAAAAAAAAAAAATCTCTGTATATCTATTGCTCAAAGTAAAAACATGAAAAACACAATGTATTCTGCAGTTCATAAAATAAATATAAATAAAAATATAAGAATAGCATAAAGCATAAAAGGGGAAATTTTTAAGTATACTGTTATGTTTCCCAAATTTTACTTGAAATTGTATAATTTTTTTTTTTTTTGAGACAGAGCCTCAAGCTGTCACCCTGGATAGAGTGCTGTGGCATCACAGCTCACAGCAACCTCCAATTCCTGGGCTCAAGCGAGTCTCCTGCCTCCGCCTCCCAAGTAGCTGGGACTACAGGTGC
>CAUYRH010047706.1:0-29634 GCA_963574655.1 Perodicticus potto | reverse complement strand
AGAGCTGGTTTAGTTATGGCAAATTTCTTCCACATGTGAATGTCATGAAAATATTTCATTTCTCCATCATAAATGAAATTCAGTTTAGCTGGATACAGGATCCTAGGTTGAAAGTTATTTTGTTTTAGGAGATTAAAAGTTAATGACTGCTGAACAGAGAGAACATCTCTCTTCCCACTTGAAATCTCTCCCTCTACCAGGAGCTTTGGTGTTTTCTGTATTCTTTTCTGTAAATCAATTCTGTCTTACCACGGAGGGGTGGGGGGGGGGAAATAATGTAATGAAGAATAATAAAATACATATATTTAAAGAAAAAAAAAGTTGATGACTGCTCTCTTCTAGCTTGAAAGGTTTCAGCAGAGAGAGCTGTAGTTATTCTAATATTCTTCCCCTTGTTGGTTCACTCAGTTCCAGCCCTTCCCCTGATTGATGTTGCTGACAGAACAGAACAGTTTTGCAGAATTTGTTTCTGTTTGTATATTCCCATGTGGATCAGACACTGTATGAATTCATAGAAACTACAACTCAGCACCGGTTGTGCCAATGCCTGGAGCTGGCATGTCTGTCTCAGCTGCAGTCTGTGTTGGGGCTGGCATGATTAGAGCTAACACTCAGCTGTCATTTCCAGCCTCTGCTGGCCTGCCTTTGACTCAGCTATGATCCCCTGAGGACCAGGTGCTTCTTAGGCTCACTAAAGCAGTCCTTCTGGCTCAGCCCCTCCCTGGGAGTATGCCGTTTCTGCATATCTCTCCACTGAGCTCTGCTGAGGCAGGTACCACCTCAGGCATACCCTTTACTCACGGGGCCTGCATTTCCATCCCAGATCTGTTCTGCCAGTGGGTACCACCAGAGAATATGCCCGGCTTCCTCTGGTTGCCTGGGGAGGCAGGGAGTGTCTCGGCAAAATATTCCCAGGGGTGTGAGCACTATTGTTCCTGCTACTGCTGCTGCTGCTCTGTGCCATGGGGCACCACCTCTCCCTATCCCATATGGTTCCCTCAGTTCACTGCCTTCTCCTTAGTCCCATGCTGCAGAATCAGCACAGACCAGCAACAGCTCACACCCTGTCCACACCTCTTGAGTAAAAGCCCACGAATCTGGGCTCCATGGAGGACAGGCCTCCAGAGGGGAGTGCTGGGTGTTCAGAATTGCATGTAGAGAATATATACAGTTTTATATGGTTTTATGCCTGGTGGGAGAGTGCCATGGCACATTTGTAAATCCTCTCTTGGGAAGGATTTCTGGTTTATAGAGGGTCTCTCCCATGGGATAAAATAGGAGGATTTACTACTACTCACTTGTTTGTATAGAGTATACTGTGAGCCATTCTCATGGGGGAGGGATTTCTGTCTGCTTGGTGATGGATTTTGTACCTATTTTTTGTTTCCTTGGGGGTCTCAGCTTGCCTCAGCTGGGTTGATGTGTGTTCTTCAACCTTCTCTCTGGTCTCAGCTCCAAACCATCAGCTTACTTGCTAAACTTCTTTCCTTTAACTCTCCTTTTAGATGGGAGCCTCTGTGGAAAGCTGGCTTCAGTTGGCCATCTTGCCTCCACCCTAATTTGTTTGCTTTTTAAAATAAGTATCTTCTTTTTTCAATTTTGTCTGTTACTCTTTTTTCAAATAATCAGGCAGAATTCATGGCTCATTTTATTTCAAAGGGTTTTTCCTTCTGATAAATGTATTGAAATCTATACATTTTTATCTGAATTCTGCTCTAGTTATGCCCTATAACCTTCATATGAAGTGATACCATTGTCATTCAATTCTAAGCATCTTCTCATGTCTCTTATAATTTTGACTTCAGCCTAATGGTAATTTAACAGCAAGTATTTTAGGCTTAAGGCATAAGCAATATTTTTGGCACCTTTTTATTAATGCTTTAATCATTTTATTGCAATATGTATAAGGAATGTCATTTCATGTTGATTCATTGGAATTGATTGAAACTTTCCTCTCTATAATTGTTGCAAATTTAACATTTTTTTCTTGCAGTTTTTGGCCAGGGCTGGGTTTGATCCCATCGCCTCCAGCATATGGGGCTGGGGCCCTACTCCTTTGAGACATAGGCGCTGCCCCAAATTTAACTTTTGTGAATAATCCATGTTGTCTGAAAAAGAATCTGTTTTTGTTTTCTGCTCTCAGCCCTAAAGAGGCCTTTGAGACTCTGATCTGTAATCTATAATATGATCCCAGCCTATCAAAAAGCTGATAGACATGGGATGAGGTGTGGTGGCTCACTCCTATCCATAATTCTAGTATACTGGGTGGCTGGGGCAGGAGGACTGCTTAAGGTCAGGTGTTTGAGACCAGCCTAAGCAAAAGTGAAGTCCCTGTCTCCACAACAAATAGAAAAACTATCTGGGCTTGGTGGCTCATACCTGTAGTCTAGCTGTTCGGAAGACTGAGGCAGGAGCATGGGTTAAGCTCAGGAGTTTGAGACCATAGTGACCTATGATAGCACCACTGCACTCTAGTCAGGGTGACACAGAGAGACTCTGTCTCAGAAAAGTAAGTCCATAGGGGCCAGGTGCAGTGTCTCATGTCTCTAATCCTCACACTCTGGTAGGCCAAGACAGGTGGATCACTTGAACTCATGAGTTTGAAACCAACCTAAGCAAAAGTGAGACCCTTTCCCTACTAAAATATAGATAATGAGGCAAGAGGATCGCTTGAGCCTGAGTTGGAGGTTGATATGACCTATGATGCCATAGCACTCTACCCAGGGTGACAGGTTGAGACGCCATCTCAAAACAAAAAAAAAGTCCATAGACATGCATATTCAAAGGAGGAGGAGGCCAAAAAGCACAATCAAGAATGCTTTCCCAGCTAACCTGAGGTAGCAGAAGGGTAGGAGAGAGCCAGACGTGTGGGTGTCCAAACTTTTATCTTTTCTGCTGCGCAATGGAAGAAGAAGAGTTGTCACGGGCCACACATTAAACATGCAAACACTCAGGCAAGCTGATGAGCCTCATGTTGGACATCCCTGAAGGGTTTGTGACAGAGTTTAGAAGGGTGGTGACAGAGTTTTAGAAGTGAAAGTTGAAGTGACAGCCACCAACTAAAGTAAGGACTAGGATCAAATATCTCACAAAAGAAAAATAAACAGATGTAGAGACTTACTGGGCCAGGAGCACAAGAAAGAGAAGGCAGAGGAGTCAAGAACGATTATACAATTTTAATGAGTGTGAGGAGCAAGGGTTAGAGTAAAGGAAAGATAAGCTCATGTTCAGATAAGCATTTGAGGTATGACTCCAAAATCATAGCAAATGCTCAGAAGGAACCAGAAAAAAAGAAGTGGGAATGTGCTGAAAGCTCCTATTGTCTTTCAGGTGGGAAATTTGTACAGTCTGCCTTCTACTGTTCTGCTTGCAGTGGTTCTCAACCTTCCTAATGCCTCCTAACGCTGCAACCTTTTAATACAGTTCCTCATGTTGTGGTGACCCCCAACCATAAAATTATTTTCATTGCTACTTCATAACTGTAATTTTGCTACTGTTATGAATTGCAATGTAAATATATGATATGCTGGATGTATTTTCATTGTTACAAAGGGGTCATGACCCACTAGTTGAGAACCTGCTAGAGCATCACAAAATTCCCTGGGAAGTGGTGGGGCTTGACCTACATCCCATATTTCCAAATCTAACGGTCTTTCCAGGCAAGGATTTTCATGAAAATAGAGCCCAATAACATTGAGTTGACTTTGTCAGTCTGGTTTTTCATTGCACATTTGATTTCTGGGTAGGGGATTAACCTCTTCATGTTGTAAGGGCCAGTGCAATCTGCTTTTCTTTATATTCCCACTCCTGCACTGTCAAGTTGCAATCTAGTCAATTGGAAATAGGAGCTGATTAATTCTCTGGACTGAAATTTAATTCTTTCATCCTGAGTGCCATGGGATAGCAAAATCAAGGTTCTCAACCAGGTTTCTTCCTGCATTTTATAACCATCTTCATGTCTCCTAAATGCTAAATCTAATCTTTCCATCTCCTGAATTGCCAAAATTTTTTCTAGGTCTTTCCATATAGAAAGTATAAAGATTAAAATGGATGTCCTGTGTAGTCTTCCTTTTTGGGTGCAAGTGCCCTAAACTACTTCAGATGCAGAATTTTTGTGCTTTCAGAATCCCAAGGAGAGCACAGATCCTCTTCCTCTCTGCCTCTATACCCCTCCCTGGGCTTGTCTCTCTGCTTCCCAAGAGCCTGTCTCCAGCAGGCCATTTTCTCTGTGACAGCTTTCAGGCCTGCTGGCTGCATATGTCCTTAGCTGTCATTCTCTGCCTGCAGCTGCAAGATGCTTCAGCAACTGCAGCCCAGGGGCTTACATTCCTGATCTGGCAGTGGGTTGGGGGGGCTTTTTCTTCACCCTCCCTTCCCTCTTTTCTTTCTTTCTTATTTTGTTTTGTTTGTGTTTTTGTTGTTGTTCAATTTACACATCCCTGAGCTGTCACGCTGGACCTCCCCTCCTCCCAACAGCTGTCAGACCCCCCTACAAGGAGATAGAGCAAACCAGAAACAAACAATGTAGGAAGAGAAATTTCAAAGCATATTCAGAGAAACGTGTTACTTCAAAGGCATAGCAGGTCCCTCTGGAGCTCATTACTGTAGTTGGTGAGCTAAGGCAGGGAGGGAGCTGCTCAGTGAGCTCCCAGGGGGTGGGGAAAATGGAGGGTGGGGAGAAGCTCACAAGAAGTGCAGTTTAACTATTTTTTTTTTAAACTATCAACTTTATATATCCATCATAGATAAAGAAATAAGCGTTGTCCCTTCTCTAGTCCCCAGAAACGGTTTACCTCCCCTAATATCCCACTAATAGCCCCAAATCCAGGATGGCTAAGGAGGAAAAGATTCTTTCCCTTGTGGAATCAGTAGCCTGTAGAAAGAGAGGCAGAGGGCAAGGAGAGAGGACATTCTGCTGGATAACTATAGTTTAGATGATTCTGTAGAGGAGAAGGGGCTATGCCTCAGCCTCACACTGTACCTGGTGGGGAGCCACTGGGGCGGCCTGGGAGCCCCAGGGCAGAAGCTCTCATCTCTCTGGGGGAGCTGTGTTTGTTTTACTAGCAAAGGCTGTAACTATTAGAATGTGTCTCAGGCAAAAGTGCTCAGAAAGGGAAAATCTATCCAGTAATAATTGGTCTTCCTGTGCATACCTCTGCTACATCTACTAAAGCTTTTTATATTTTTTCCCTATAAGTTTGTCTTGCTCATTAGATTGTGACATTTAAGGTCAAGAAAGAAAGATTATTGTATTTTGCATATGTTTTGTTTGCATTTTAATCTCTGAACTTCTCAAAGAGTCCACGAAATAAAGAATACCAAGTAAAATTGCTTTTGAACATAGAATATTTCATTGCCACCTTTTTTTCAAATTTATTTTTAATATATATGCAATAAAATTCACTGTTTTGATACACAGTTCTATGAATTTTGATACATGCAGAGTAGTATAATTCCACTCAAATCAAAATACAGAGTAGTTCCATTACCCCATGCACACACATATACACACATATTCGTGATAACCTTTTGCAGTTAAACCCTCTCTGCCCTTTACCCCTGACAATTATATTAATCTTTTCTCTGTCCCTATAGTTTGCCTTTGCCAAGATGTTATATAAATGGAATAATATAGTATGTGACCTTTGAGTTTAGCTTTTTCAATTAGCATAATACATTTGAGAAGCATCCATGCTGTAGAATGTTATGAGTCCTTTATTCATTTGTATCACTGGGCAATATCCCATTGTACAGATACTACAATGCATCTGTCCATCCTCTAATAGAGGACATTTGGATGTCTTTCTAGTTTGGGACAGTCAGAAAGAAAGTGGCCGTAAGCATCAGGGCAATGGTTTTTGGATGAACATTGGTTTTCCTACCTTGGAGTAAGACACATAAACTTCTATTGAGTAAATTAATGAATAAATTGGCTAATATGCAGGGGATTTTTTTTTCTACAATAAGCTATTTTCAATTTCTTTCTTCAATGTGCCACCAATACAACAAGGCTATTCTAATGCCTATTTCACATTGAAATCTAGTTTCTGGGCTCATTAACTCAGTATTTCCACCTGAAACTTCACTTCAAATGTAAAAATGATTTGATGAGGGGTTCAATTTTTATTTATAGAACTTCAAGGACATAGAGCTTTTAATTCTTCTTTCCGCTTTTTTCAGGGGGAACTGGGGTTGTGCAGGTCTTACCTCCACATGGTAGAAAGGTGAAGAGCCTGCAGGCTCAAGTACATAGCTTCCTAGAGAAAAGTGGACCCCAGAGTTTTCTTTTCTGTGGGGGACAGTTATTCTTTCCAGCTTATAAGCCATGGTAGTTTTGTATTCCCCTACTACATTGACAAGACAAGAATAGCCTATGACTTCCTTGGCTCTATGAATAAATTGAGAAAGAATTATCTGGAGACATTATAGCAGAGGAGACCACTGTAGTATCACTAAGTGCAGTGTGATCAACTCAAAGCCAGACACAAGTGCACATGAGTCCTTTCTCCTGTTGATCATACATGTGGGACTACAGGAAGCAAAGCTGGCTAAAATGATTGCTAATTTTTGGTCCTTTGAAACACTTTTTTTCTACCAAGAAATTCCATAAAACTGCGCTTTATTACCTTGTGAGTGCATCAAAATTCTTTACCCTGAACACAGTGCATGCTGTGTTAATTTTAAGTGAAATATACATCATAAATTAAATCACACACCAGTTCCTTCCTCTGAGTAATCCAAATTATTTTTATATCATGTTGAGACAAGCCGAATTTCAAAACATACCATCGAGATATACTCAGTGATAAGAGTCTTCATTTGTGGCCATCGCAATTGTGATCATCAGAAAATCAAATGATGTATGAGAGAGCGCGTTAATGTTAATGCCGCTGCAAAGAACAAATTTTATCAATTTTATCACCTTTACATCAAATCACTCAGTGGTTCTCAACTATTTTTAGGTTAGAGAGCTTGTTGAAAATATATTGTAAACTATGCATCTACTTCTAGAAAAACATACATTTACACACCGGAAAACAAAATTTTAGGTAAATTTTCGGGAAGATGACAAAATAAATAAAGTCAGTCTTTAAATTCATTAGTGATCCATGTTAAATTCATTAATGATCCTTGTCCCATGTTTGAGTTAAGAACAAAATTTTATTGAGTACACAAATCTGTTTGACAAATAGGAAAAGCTTATATTTAAAATAATATGGGTGATTCTTCCCAGTGACAACGAGGAAAGAATCTAATTTCAGCATTTGGCTAGAATGATTCATTTTAAATTCACATGTGAAAGAATAATACAGGAGATGATTATTAAGAGATAAGAGTGGAGATCAGAGCGATAAGAGAGCCGAGGAAGTGTGGGTCCAGCAGAGCTTCTTCATGGATGCCCCCCACAGTGCCTAGAGAAGAGGCTTACCACACCCTTGAGAGAGGAAAGAGGAAGGAAGGAGGAAAGGAATGAAAGACAGGAAGAAAGAAGGAAGGGCGGGCCCTCACAGTGGCTCAAACCTACAATCTTAGTGCTCCAGAAGACCCAGGCAAGTGGATTGCCTGAGCTCAGGAGTTCAAGACCAGCCTGAGCAAGAGCAAGCCCCACTCTCTATTAAAAATAGAACAACTAGCCGAGTGTGGTGGCACTGGTAGTCCCAGCTATTTGACAGGCTGAGGTAAAATCACTTCAGCCCAGGAGTTTGAGGTTGCTGTGAACTATGATGATGGCTCTGCACTCTGCCCAAGGCCACAAAGTGAAACACTGCCTCCAAAGAAAAAGCAACAGCAGCAGCAGCAAAGGAGAAAGATGTTTTGCAGATAGTATGTGTATGATAATAAAGTAGGAGGTGACCTACAATAGTGTCCTCCAAATTCATGAATGACCAGGATTATGTTTATGTAAATGTCAGAAGAACACTAAAGAATGGAAAAAATGGTTTCCTGAGCACAGTAAGTGGATATGAATGAAAAACTGAAGTCAGTGTTGCTATTTGGACAAATGGTATGCCTGCTGAATCTTTTGAGGGTGGGAGTTGGGTTTCATTCCATTCACCCCGATTCCAGTTGCAGACCTGGCTTGGTCTAGTCACTTCTCCTTCCATAGAGCAGCTGTCATCCTTTCCTCAACAGTGTTGTCCATCAGCCTAGTCAGTTCTGTTTCTAGGCTGCCATTGTCCTCGCAGTTGCTTGAGCTCCTGTCCCAGAAAAACTAAATTATAAAAAGAGTTGCTGCCACCTAACTCTTCCGTGGTTGGCCCCTTCACATCTTCCTACCAAACATCAATTCTCATGCCCCTCAAGCTCATCCCTTCACCTTTTAGGGAAAGAATATATAGTTCACTGAAGCCAACCAGGCCTGAATTTCAATCAGGGTTCTATCACTCACCAACTGTGTCGCCTTGAGCAAAGCTCTTAACATCTTCAAGTCTCTTAGGATTATGAGGATTCTTGGAACAACTCCACGTAAGTCACACGGGTTTACACATATTACTTCAGAAGTTACATGCCCTCTTCATGTGAGTAGACCAGGCATAAGTTTTCATCCTCTGTGATGAAAGTAGAAAGGGGTGGAGCCAAAGAGGAGGGTTATGTGGGAGGGAGGGAGGAGACAGAAGAAAGAGATGGTAGCAGGTTATAGGAAGGTATTGGATGCATGACATAGTTGGAGTCCAGCAACGCTATTAAAGGAAGGAAATGAAAAACCAAACACTGGTGTCTCCACTGCATTTTGTTCATGTGCCTGCTCCAGTTTCAACAAGTTCCTGAATGTCTCTAGAAAATGTATTAATATAAGAATTGCTTCATAACATGCATTATTGAGAGCCTTTTCTTTCCAGTCCTCCCTTCCCCACCCCACTTCATAGTTAAAAGTATGTAACAACTCTTGCTTGTTCTTTGAGTGGAAGGAGGAAATACTCAACATTTTTAAACACATATAATCCATATTTTTGTTTACTCCTATTTACTTTGAATACCTGTTCTAATCTTTGTAATTTAAACTCAGGCATTTGTATACTACAAAGAAATTCCCCTGTGGTTTAATGTCTTCCAACTGTATGTATAACACTCCTGCATCTCTGTGGGTTCAGCAAAATGCTTTCCTGTGTACACAGTATTTTCACATGAATCTTCACATCAGGGCCTCATGGAATCTGCAATTCAGAAAGGCTTTTGTGGCTTGGCCAATGCCAGTGAGCTGTCAAACTAAAACCTACTTTAGTGAGTCTCTTTCCATGTCAAACTCACTTTATAACTCTGATAAGTCAAAGAAGAATCTACAAGTTAATTATATATTCAGTATATATATAATTTTATGTTACTAAATGTGGTGTTCTAGTCACCAGAACACATATTACTATAATGAAAATATGAAATGCCACAAACTCTAAATGAAAGATACTTTTTCATGAATACATATGAACAAGATCTAGACAAGTTTTTCCTTTGTTAAACAAAGTATATCAATTATTTTCTGTAATTTTAAATGCAGAAATGCTAGTGATGTTTTTCTATACACTTTGTGAAATTATTAAATGTACAGTTAAAATGTTTACAAATGCAGTCTCTTACTGGGAATTCTTAATATCCTTATTTATGGGAGTCCTTTGTCTCTGGGGTAGGTGGGTCTAGCCACAGGGGCCTCTTGCCTTTTCACAGAGGTTGATACCAGGGACCACTAAGTCTGGGGATAGGCTTCATACTGAAATCTAGTTCCTACTCCAGAAGAATATGCATCTCTGGAAGAAGACAAAGGGGGGAAAGATTACCAAGAAGCCTTACTCACAGGAGTGAGAGTAGCATGACTCCCCAGAGTAAAGCTCAACCTGTCCTTAGACACTTTGCTGAGTACAGCACCAATGGAGAAGGACCCTTCTAGCTCCAAAAACCCAGGCCTGATCATCAGGGCCTACACTGATCCTAGTTGGGGATCAGCGTAGGTCCTGATGATGAATGAATTTATAACATGTAAATGAATAACAATAACCCTAAAATGAGCAGGCTAGCGTCAGTTTCTGATTTTCTAACAGGTGGTTAGTAAATCAGCTGAGCTGCC
The DNA here is from genome assembly GCA_963574655.1 of Perodicticus potto. Lineage (NCBI taxonomy): Eukaryota > Metazoa > Chordata > Mammalia > Primates > Lorisidae > Perodicticus > Perodicticus potto. Next base: position 19,577 of record CAUYRH010047706.1, on the reverse strand, counting down.
TTTCACACTGATCCCAATTGGTGGTGCCATCCTCCAACTAGGATCCTTCCTTCCTTTGTTCTGCCAGTTGCTATGGAACTTTCAGCTTTGGGGCTACATGTGGATCCTTAAGTGCAGCCTTTTGACTGAATCCAACTTTTAATAAAGGCATTTGTTCTGTGAAGTCTGGATTTGGTTGAGGGCTGCACTTGTGGATCTGGAAGGCCACATGTGGCCTTGAAGCTGCAGTGTCCCCACTCCTGGACTATCATCTGTCCCCAGCTTTGTTCATGACCTGTCCCCAGCTTTATCCATGACCTGATACCTTTTTAACTTCTGCCTGAATAGATGCCACGGATGCTTCCCTGCCGCAGGGGCTAAGACCCCACTTGTACCACCTCTGCACACATGACCTTTCTCTAGTTTCCACCTTACTCTTCAACTGTTTGTGAAATTGAGCAATTCCTAGCCTTTACCATGTTTTCATCCTCTGCTTCTCTTTCTTACTCTTTGCTTGCTACGTTGACTTATTTTATACTCTTGCCGGCCCTATCAGCTTGCTGCAGAGCCATCTCAGGGTATCCCTCCTCCTCCAACTGAGTCGTCAGTCCTTTCCCAGGATCCCTGCCTTTTTCCTTATTGTACATATGCTTTTCTCCTTGTGAAATACCCTAAAGTCCTTCAACCTGGTATTTGTTCCCTTTTTAAGAATGTTACACCCATATCCCTAATGCGAGCCTCTTTTCTTCCTGCATAATTTGGGGGAGTCAAAACTATTGTTTAGAGTCCTTATTCTACCCTGAACTTTAACTATTGCTATTCCCTCACTTCCAAGGGTACTTATCCTTTCCATCTCTACCCACAGCCCTCATCCTTTCTGTGTCCTAAATAGAATAGAGATGGAGATGTCCTCACTCCTATCAGGGACTCAGGAAGGGAGAGGAATCTCTCTCAAGTTGGCAAAAGAAGGGGATGGGAGAAGGCAGTCAAGAAATTGTGATCCTGGATATTTCCCATGAAGATGCCATATTATTGACTGTAGAATTCCCTTCATTCATTCATCCATTTGTTTTTTCAACATTTTTTTTTGAGTACTTATTTTACCCTAAGCACTATGTCAAGACCCTGGGTAGGTAAGAATATTAGGCATTAACATGTCATAAGCAATGTACTAGCAAATTACAGCCGTGTTTTTCATTTAAGCCTCAAGATAACCCAAAGAAGTAGTTATGATTATCTCCACTTTAAAGTAAAGAATTATGCTCGGTCTAATTAATAGCTTGCTAAAGTTTACACAATTAAGAAGGTGATTCCACTGTATTCTTTTGTTTCTCAGGTTTAGGTCAAGTATGTTGTGCATTAAGAAAACCCTTATTATTTGCTTAGAGAAATTAAACAAATCCTTTCTTATTTCCAAAAGAGTGGATGAAATTCCAAACATCTAGTGTACAAACCACCTGTTAGTAAATTAGAAACTGACTCTAGCCTGCTCATTTTAGGATTATTGTTATTCATTTACATGTTATAAATTCATTTTAATCTAAATATTATAGTTGAAAGCCAAAAGAAAACACACACACAATTATTAGTATGAGAGCAATTGCAACCCCATATTGAGAAAAGAAAATGCTATTACAGAAGCCATTACATAAAAATAGAAGAAGTGGGTTAGGGAGAGAAAACAAAACAATTGCAAAATATTCCTATCTTAAATTTTCTAATTTTTCTAGCAAGAAAAATTATGGCTATGTACAAAAGTAGGAAACAGGTCTCATCCCACAGACAGACGCAAATACCGTCTAAACCCTTAGAATGTATCTGGGACGTTCTGCTGTGTCTACTTTTCCGTGCTCCAATCTGTGACAACGAGCCTCTTCCCTGGCTAATAAAAGAGGATCCTGTCCAAAGACATCCTTGAAGCTGCATGACAAGAGAATTTAAATGAATTTGGCATATCAGAGACCATTCAACTGTGTTTGGGCTCCCCCTAGCTGTCACTTGAGCAGTTCCGTGGAATGCTTCAAACTCAAAACACCGTGCATAGAACAGCGAAGGTTTGATCTCCTTCTGTCTCCTTCGTTTACTCTTCCGAATCTACTGTTGTTATTACATTCAGCTGCTGAGGCCAGGAGAGACCGTTCAGCAGTCATGGTCAGAAGAGAGTACTCAAGGCGGAGAATGAAAAGGCAAATGTTATTGTGGGGATTGTTTTTAGCAATGCTTTATGAATGTCTACAAAGATAACATCAATTCCCCTTGTCAATATCTTTATTGATTTTTTCCCCTAAAGGGAGTGGGCTGAATGCGCTCACTTATTAAACCACCACGGTCCCGCACACAACCTCCGCTGTTTTTGCATGTACTGTCAATTCATCCTTATGTAACCAGACAGGCATTGGCGGGAGAGGGAGCCTGACAGGAAGAGCCACATCACACAGCAAAAGCAGCTACCTGGCAGCCGTGGAGAGAGACGTCCCAAAGGCCTTCCCACACATCTACAGCTACTGCCAAGCGAGAGAAGCGTTAGGAATGGGAAAATTAGAGATGTTTTAGCTTTTCTCTTCCTTACCAAAGCCTACTGTTACTGTTCTTGCGGAAAGACAACAGAAGACATCCCCAAGTGGCTTCCAGCATCCTCAAAGCTCTGCCTTCAGGGCACTGACATTTTAGTGTTTCTTTCTTTCTTCTATTCTGCATTCCACTCGGGAATTACGAAGTGCCAAACAGATGTAGGGTAATACATTGGTTAAGGTGATCCGTATTGTTATCTGTGGAGCTCTGCTGCATCGGCAGAACAGAGACGCTGACTGTTTCCTTCAATAGAATTAGATGAAGTTCTTGAGTCTACAAATACTAATTCAGCACCTAGTAAGTGGAAGCCACTGTTTTGGAACCCGGAGCATCCAAAATCATTCAGCTGCTGGCTCTGCCTTCAAGAACTTCATCATATAGTGGAGAAACACAAGCTCCTCCAAAGTCAGGGGATGGCCAGGCAGAGTGGAATTTGGTGGGTAATACAAACAAAGTGCTGTGGGAGCAGAGGTGAAGGACAGATCCTTTGACTGTGATGGCAGTTGGGTCAGGAAAAGGGCACCAAGGACAGCTTTGTAGCATGAAGAGCACTTGAAGGGAAATGGGAAGAAAGGACAGAATTTTGACAGACCAGAAAAGGGGATCAGAGAGCATCATGGGAAGAAAACATTGTACAGAAAGAAGTGGGGTGATGAAGTTAATGAAGAGCTTCAGTGGTCACCCCTGGCTCCAGTGAGAACTGCACAGATGGGGAGGTTCAGAAATGGTGGATAGGAGGGATGGGCGTGATTGCAAAAGGCCATGAACATGATGTCAGTGAGTTTGCATTTGTTAAGAAGGCACTGGGGACCACATAATGGTTTCTGTATAAGAAACTGGCTCTATCAGATTGATGTTGTAAGAGAAAGTAATCCTGTGGGTATTGGATGAGCAAGGAATGGACTAAATCCAGTTACAAGGGATGGATGATGTAGCAGTCTATCCCAAGAGAGAAAGGAAGGCAGTCTGATCTGGTGCAGAGGAGCTGAGAACCACAAGGAAGTGAATAGTGAAATTCAGCCTTTTTTGTCTTTTATCTTGTTCTGTTCCCTGAGATAGAGTGCAGTGGCATCGTGTGAGTGCAGTGCAGCTCACTGCAACCTCATACCTCAAACTCCTGGGCTCAAGAGATCTTCCCACCTTAGTCTCTTGAGTAGCAAGAGCTACAGGTGCATGCCACCATGCCTGGCCAAGTTTTTAATTCTTTGTAAAGATGGGGGTCTCACTCTGTTGCCATGGGTAGTTTTGAACTCCCAGCCTCAGTGATCTACCCACCTTAGCATCCCAAAATGCTGAAATTCTTTGCCCCAGAATTGGGCTTGAATTCACTGTGCTATATTGTGTATAATACCTGACTACTGTATTTTTCTCTGGTCTTACACTGAATTTCTTTTCAAAAATGCACATAAATCTAATTTATATTAGTTTCTATTCCCAGCATATTCCTAAGCCTCTTTCCTACTCTTAACATAAGTCTGTTTGCTGCTAAATGACTTAGTAAATCATAGAAAACTCTCATTTTCTAGATTCAGAAATGATAAAACAGACAAAGAAAAAAAAACCCTCCAAAACCCACCCTAAACTATAGCTCCCATAATGACTAGCAGTATAAAAAAACAAACACAGGTGTTCTGAGACACAGCACTTAACCCCTGGTCACATTTGCCTCCCACTACTTTCAGCCTGCTAATGTCACACGTGAATTGACAATCTATAAAACCCCTTCTGTCTTTCCACATTGTATAAAGTACTTTAGTGCTATAGTGTTAAGCAACATTTAGGTAATTAATGCATTTCTGCTGTCATAATGCGGCAGTTTTGCCAGAATGTATGTGGGAGAATGTAGACGGATTAAATACATTTTTATCTCCACGAAAAGTGAGAAGCTATGTCAAAATATCAATGTGCATGGTTTACCTTTGTATTTTTTCTCTGATTAGTAGACAAATTTCAAACTGGACTGTCTTCTGAATTAAAGACACATTAGGGTCATTTATTTATACTTAATTCCAATTAGAATATATGAAATTGTCATTCCTAAAATAAATATGATTTAGCGTGAACATTACTCTAGATTTGAAATTCTACAAAATACTTTATTCCAGATACCTTGAAATGATGTAGTAAGTGACAACAAGTTTGAGGCTCCAAAGATAATATCGGGGAATCAGTTTTTCCTTGTAGCTACTCACAACCAGCAAGGTCAGGTCCACCCCAGTGAGACTGGGAGAGTGCTCCATTCGGCCAGCTATCCTTCCATTTCTGAAAATGCTGAGCGAGAGCATAGATTCCTTAGAGGAAGACGTACCACTCTCTAGGGTCTTCTTCTGCCTTGATCCTATGGCTCTTGGTGGCTCCTACATATCCCAGACTGAGAGCATTGATGGTCCTCTGACGACAGGTAAAGGATCTCTGATGATGAAAACAAAAGCCTGGGCTCAAAGGTGATGAGGTAAGAGAAACAAAGATGGTGACATTTTTATACAAGTCTTTTTAAATTTATTTCATTGTATTAAACTTTGACTGCTCTATAGGTTCTTACTGTATTAGGGTCAAAGAAGCACTATTTCCTTGCCTGTTTTGCCAAGCATAGTCCCCCAAATTGCTCTCAGATCATTTTGAGAGCTCCCTGACCAGAAAAGCATCTAGAATTCTCTTTCTTCTGTGTTCTGGGCCAAGTTCAGAATTGTAAGTCTAACCCTGCCAGCTACTTCTAAATGTGAGAGAGGTGCAGGGTCAGCATGAGTGTAAGATCATGGTCAGTCTCCAATCAACAAAGGAAGAGCTCGGCTGAAGTGGACTGCAGGGCCAGGGAAGGACTGAGAGGAACATTTGCCATGCTTTCTTTTACAGAAAGCCTCACTCTAATAGCGACTTTTTTATTTCTACAGATTAGCATCAGCAAATTAGCATAATGATATTACCCAGACGCCTTTGCAGTTGTTTTCTTTCAAAGGTTGGTGTGACGGAGGTTAGAGGATATAATGGATTAAGAAAAAGAGAGGAAAAATTACCATGTTTAATATTGTTTCTACAGAAATTGACATAGTTTATGGAGCTGAGAAATATAACGCAATTTACTCCCCCATCTTAGCTGTAAGAAGAGGAGGGGTGGGGAAGGGCGAGTAAGAGATGAGCGTGGGAGAGCACAGTGGTTATGGAGAGGGAGGTGGTGTAGTTGCTAACAGGGCAGCTCACAGCACCTGCACCTCAGGGATGGCACAGATGAAGCCAGGTTAGTTTCTTGTAAAGTCTGGGCATCATCAGAATAGCATTTCAGGGAACTTTGGACGGTTCCTAGATAATAGATAAAAAGAAAATAGGTAAATGAGGAAAGATCTTGTTCTTAGGGTCTGCTCTGTGCCATGTGCAAAATCAGGATCTCTGGTGGAGGATACGCCAGGGACGAGCACGCGAATTGCCTTCATTCTGTTACACACATACCAATTGCTATAATATTGAAGAAAATATTCAGAAATCCCTTTTGCTTCTGCTCCTTTATGCTTCATCACCTTTTCTCCATTTGTGGTTTATAGATGGAATGAAGAAAAAATGTAGAAGGCAGATGGCGCAGAGTGAGGATGTTTCCTAGAGATAGGACTGCAGAGTGGCTAAGAGGGAGGTCTTTCTCTTCAAGCAACTGAATTAATTCTGGGTTCAGTCTTTTACTAGCTGTGTGACCTCAGTAAAGTTCCTTAATTTCTTTGAGTTTTACCTGTAGAATAGAAATGCTTTAAATGATGACAAGAGAAGTATAAAAGCAAGTTCAATCGCCAGAGAAGGGTGAGTATCGAAAGGATTAAGTAGGCTAAATATTAAATGGCTTGGTGTTACATTGTTGAGTAGAAGATGATAAAATTTTTAAAAGAATAATCAAGATTACCGAAATATTGACCTAAATTATGTTAGTGAGACGTGATATGCGTGCAAAAAAAAAAAAGAAAACAAGAAAAAGAAAGAAAGAAAGACAAAAAGCTTTCTAGATACTATTGTTAATATATTTTAAATACTTGTCTCTAACTTGGTGCTTATTTTGGTTGTTCCAGAGCACTAAAGAACCAAAATAGAAGGACATAAAACCAGCAAAGATAAAGCCTTCATTGGAAACTTTGGGGGAAACAAATATGTAAAAATAAATGTTAATAAATACAAACATAAATAAGATTAGGGAATAAGACCAAATACATAATTCCATTAAGTCAAAGAGAATAACTTGAGGGAAGGTGTTAAAATGAAGATAATACAGAAGGTGGATGAAAAAGAAGAGTAAGTTACATAGGCCTTGTTTATTTTCATAAGTGGCCAAACAAATGCTTCTCCCCCATGGTCTCATTGTTGAAATTTGGAAGAAAAAGGAGAGACGGTCTCAAGTGCAATGTGACTTAAGCCCTGCAAAATGTGGACCCTTGGGTGTGAATCCATAGACTACTATTTGAGAAAGTGTGACTTAGTGAAAAGAGCACAGACTTGTGATTCAGGCCTCTTCTGTCAATGGAGGTAACTCCTTGTTGCTGTTTGAAAGGTGGGAAATAGATGACGAGACATGAAAATGCTTCCTGGACACAGTATTTCACAAAGGTGTCTTGTGGAGGGCGGTGCCTGTAGCTCAGTGGGTAGGGCACCGGCCCCATATAGCGAGGGTGGCGGGTTTAAGCTCGGCCCTGGCTGAACTGCAACAAAAAAATTGCCGTGCGTTGTGGTGGGTGCCTGTAGTCCCAGCTACTCGGGAGGCTGAGGCAAGAGAATTGCTTAAGCCCAGGCCTTGAAGGTTGCTGTGAGCTGTGACTCCACGGCACTCTACCGAGGGCAAGAAAGTGAGACTCTGTCTCTACAAAAAAAAAAAAAAAAAATGGTGTCTTGTGGATCAAATGAGATAAATTGTAACTGTTTTTAAATTGTAAAGCTTTGCTGGATGTGGCAGCTCATACCTCTAATTCCAGCACTTTGAGAGATCAAGGTGAATGGATTGTTAAGTCCAGGAGGTCCAGGAGTTCAAGACCAGCTAGAACAACGGTGAGATCCTGTCTCTACAAAAAATTTAAACAATTTGCCAGTTTTTGTGGTCCATGCCTGTAGGCTGAGCTACTTGGGAAGCTAAGGCAGGAGTCTTAGATTTTGAGATTTGTAGTGAACTATGTTGATGCCACTGCACTCTAGCCTGAACAAGACAGAAAGAGTCTGTCTCAAATTTTTAAAAAAGTATCATGTATGTATTAGATTGTCCTTATTCCACTTATAGTCTCTTGTAATATTTAAGTATTCCAGCAACATTTATTAATTCCCATAGCCTCAGCTGCACAAATCATTCCTAATTTTCCAGTGTGGACACTGGCTGAAAGTAGAAATACCATCCTGTCCTATGTTCTGTGTATATACACTACACATTATCACTTAGGCTCACAATATACCCATCAGCAATGCAGTCCTTCCATGGAGATAATACAGGCTGGACTAAATTTGACCCTTTTGCGGAAATTCTGTAGGGAGCCTCTTTTCGTATAAATGTGAGATTTGACCTCAATGGCTTCAACAGATTAAGGGGAAAAAACACAACTTCTCTATTTTTTTCTTCCCAAGCTTAAGAGTTACAACTACTCTACTCGTAAGCTATGGACTCTTTTGATAAATAATTAATAGCTATTTAACAAGAATTGAGAAATTTCCTGCAATTTGTTTGGATTACATGAGGTTTACAAGGTGGCTTTTCGAGGAAATATGAATGGCATTTACCCTAGATAGCTTTGATTCATTTTTGTCTATTGAAAAAATAGACAAGCTTTGAAAAGCTTTTGTTTCATTATCATGAAGTGAAAAAATAGAATGTGAAAAAAATCAAAACAAATCTGATTTCAGAGCACCTGAAGCTTTGATTAAACTATCTTAGGGATGCCAGGTCCATTTAGTACTTACACATTATTATTTATTTATGATTTTGATTTATGTGGAACTTCTAGTGGGAGCTCTTTTATGAAAACCGCCCTTCCAGGGATGATCCTTATGAATCCGCACTGAGCTGTGTGCTTCTAACACTATGGACTTGGGCTTTTGCAGCCACCTTCTCTGGAGGTGATTTAACACCCAAGCATGGGTCATGGGCAATGTTTGGGAATCGCATGGCACTCTGAGAAGCGGTTGAGGTTAGCTTCAATGCCTGACCAATCCCCAATTTGGAAACATTCCTCTTCATATTCCCAAGGTTCCTTGGAGGAGACTTTTTGGCTTAAACTGTCTTGTTGTTTAGCTGCAACTGTTAAGCAGTGCCTCATTATGTTCTCCACGTGGCATAATTTCTGTTGAAAACTGAGAGAGAATTACAGTGTTAGAAGGGGGAAAAAACATGCAAAACAATGGACCAATGAGAGAGGCGGCAGGGATGCAATTAGAGTGTGTGGTATTGAGTTTCTTAAGGCTGATGTTCAATATACACTTGGACGGTAATAATGACCTTGGTTATTTTTAGAAAACCTTGTTTTCCTCTCTGTTGTGAATGTTACCCAAGACTTCATGGAGCAGTGTGACTCTTATTTGCCTCCACTAGCAACACTCCTATTGAGGGGATTAAGAATCCTAAGTGTAAAAGAAATAAGCCCACCCAGGACTTATATGTATACCACCCATCTAGGCTAAGATCAGGGTTTGGATGAGTCCCAAATTCTTCACTCATGTAACCATGAGCCTGCATCCAGGTCTGTATGAAGCTCTTCCCTGGGTATGTTCTTCCATGTGCTGACCATATCACTGGTATGCACATCTCTAAGCCAGAAGGGTGTGCAAGGGGCAGGTGGTTGCCTGGAGTGTACACGAAGCAAGGATGCGTGTCCTGGGGGTCTTGCCTGGATGTGTCTCTTCCCAGTGCTGAGCCAGGCCTGGGAAGAAACTGGAGGATGCCCAAGGGTTGGGGTCAGGGTTGGGGCCAGCTCTCTGTGACACCAGGTTCTGGTCTGACATGTCCAAGCAGTCTTAAAATTCTAAATAAGTCATTATAAAAACATATGATCAAGGTGGCAGAACAGGATGCATCTTATTATCAGTTTGTGACCTTGACTTTTAACATTTGGATACTTAGATGGTGGCATGTAGGTCTCTGGTTTGCATTCATGCCCTGGGTACTAGACACAAAGGCTCCCCTGCTGTGAAGTCACATTTTCTCCTTTCACTTTTTCTTTTTACTGAAAAAAAACTACCTAGCTGGAATAAGTAGGCAAAGGAAAGAAATAATAATTAGGGCATCCAAACTGGAAAGCAGGGAGTCAAATTGTCTCTGTTCATAGATTACATGATCTTATACATAGAAAAACCTACAAATTGCCAAAAACCTTTAAGAACTGATAAACAAATTCAGGGAAGCTGCAGGATATAAAATTAATATAGTATAAAACTCAGCAACATTTCTATACATGAACAATAACTACCTGAAGAAGAAATCGAGAAGGAAATATCATTTATAATAGCTACAAAAGATACCTAAGAGTAGATTTAACCAAGTAGGCAAAAGACTTTGCATGGAAAACTACAAAACACTGATGGAAGAAATTGAAGAGGAAACAAAGAAATGAAAAGATATTTCATGTTCATGGATTAGAAGAATTAATATTGTTAAAATGGCAATACTACCCCCAAACAATTTACAGATTCAATGTGAAATTTTTCACAGAAATAGAAAAAATATCCTAAAATATGTACAGAATCAGAAAAGATTCTGAATAGTCAAAGCAATCCTGAGCAAAATGAACAAAGTGACTACCAGAACTCAAAATATACTATAAAGCTATAATAACCAAAACAGTATAATACTGGCATAAGGACAGACACATAGACCAATGGAAATTGGTAAAGAACTCTTTACCAGAGTAAAGAACCCAGAAATTAATTCATGTATGTATATCCAAGTGATTTTTTTTTTTTGAAATAGAGTCTTACTATATTGCCCAGGCTAGAGTACACTAGCACCATCATAGCTCACTGTAACCTCAAACTCCTAGGCTCAAACAATCCTCCTGCCTCAGCCTCCTTAAGCAGCTGGAACTAGATGATCTTCTTGCCACCATGCCGCATGCGCAGCTAATATTTTAATTTTTTTGTGGAGACATGGTCTCATTGTGTTGCCCAGATGGCGTCCCCTTCCTGGCCTCAAGCAATCCTCCCATTTTGGCTTCCAAAGTGCTGATAAGAGGCATGAGCCACTGTGTTTAGCCAGCCAACTGATTTTTGATAAAACATTCATTGGAAAAAGGAAAGTCTCTCCCAGAAATGGTGCTGCAAAAACAGGATATTCCTAGACAGAAGAGAGTGAAACTAGACTCTCATCACTCACCCTATAGAAAAGTCAACTAAAACTGGAACAAAGGTCTAAGAGTAACACCTGAAATGATAAAACTACTAAGAGAAAAGATAGGAGAAATGCTTTGGGATATCAGTCTGGAGAAACAGTTTATGAGTCAAACCTCAAAAGCCCAGGCAACAAAAGCAAAAATAAACAAATGGGATTAAATCAAATGACTAAGCTTCTATATATGTATAGCTAAATAAATAAAGTGAAAAGACTACAGAATGGGAGAAAATATTTGCAAACTACTTGTCTAATAGGGAACTCATATACAGAATACACAAGAAAATGAAATATCATGAACAAGAAAAGGAAGAAAGAAAAGAATGCAATTAAAAATGAGCTGAACAGACATTTCTCCAAAGAAGAAATACAAATGGCCAATAAATACTATGTATGAAAAATGTTCAACATCACAAATCATCAGAGAAATGCAAATCAAAGCCACAATGACGTATTATCTCAGCCTAGTTAGGATAGTTACTGTCCAAAAGACAAAATAATAAATGTTGATGAGTACACAGAGACCATCTCTTACTACACTGTTGGGGTGAATGCAAGCTAATGCAGCCACTATGCGGAGCAGTACAGTGGTCCCTCAACAAACTGCCATAAGACGCAGTAATCCCTCTGATGAAAATTTATCCAAAGGAAAAAAATGATTTTATCAAAGAGAGATCTTCATCTCCATGTTTATCACAGCACTGTGCACAACGGCCAGGGTTTGGAATCCACCTAGATGTGTAAAGCAGAGGAATAGATGAAGAATATGCGGTGCGTGTACATCACGGCACACCACTCAGCCGTAGAAAAGAATCAGATCCTGTCATTCCTAGCAGCAGGATGGAACGGGAAGACAAAATGGAATAAACCAGGATCAGAGAGTTAAACACAATGTTCTCACATATAAACAAAATTGATCTCCTGTAATAAAAAGAACAGAGAATACTAGAGGTTGGGAAGGATAGGGGGAAGAGAGAGAGATTCGTGAAGAACACAAAACGACATCCAGATAGAAGGGTGAGTTCTAGTTTTTTACACCAATCTAGGATGACGATAGCTAACGATAATACGTTGTATGCATATAGTTTCAAATAGCTAGAAGGAGGATATTGAATGTTCCCAACAAAAAATATTGATAAATGTTATCTTTCAGAACAAGGGTAAATATCTGAGATGACAGATATGCCAATTACCCTGATTTGATCACTGTAAATTTTATGTATTGGAACATCACTATATATCCCATGAGCATGCACAATTATTTGTTAATTAAAATAATTTTTATAAAGTCACATCAAAAATGTTTTCCAGAGTAAGAGCGTCAGAGCAGGTTTAGAAGAGATCACGAAGAATCAGCTACGGAGGGGAGACGGGCATCTTGTCCCAAAAGGAATTGCTTGCCAGTCCCTGTGCTGCACTTCTGTAATGCCTAACATGAATTAAATGTATAACAAAAATACAGCCGAAAAGAAACGCTGATCCCCACAGGACTCTGCCTAGCTCAAAAGCAACATATTTTCTAGAGTGTCTTCTATGTCTCCAAGTGTTGCATAAGAAACAACTCTATTTTTCCGTTATACTTAACAAGGATACGTAACAGTATTCCCCACCTTATCCTTGGATGTTTCCTTAGTTGATGAAACCATAGCCTTATGTGTTTTTTTTTTTTTCACATACATACATACTTAGGGTAAAATTTAATTTATAAATTAGGCACAGTAAGAGATTAACAATAGCTAATACTAAAATGGGACAATTACAAGAATATACCATAATAAAGTTATGTGAATGTGGTCTCTCTCTTTCTCTCTCTCTTATTGTACTGTACTGTAAGTACTGGTGTACAGTGTGGTGGTGTGAGATATGGTACTGGTGTACAGTGTGGTGGTGTGAGATGACAAAATGCCTACATGAGGAGATGAATGAGGTGAATGGTGTAGGCATTTTGATATCAATAAAACATTTCAGAAATGAAAAATTTATGTTTTTTTAAAGAATAATTGAGACACTGCAACACTATTAAAACTTCATCATTTTACTCCAGAGACAACCCCTCCAAAAAAGTTGTTCAGTTCATTTCCTCACCAATGTGGTGAAGTTTGACTAATCCTCCCCAGGGCCAATAAGAGTCAGAATACTCCCCTCCCCTGCCTGTGAGCTGAGAGATGCTCCATGCTTGCTTCCACATGAGTTTCCTTCTACCCAGACTTTCCTCCATGTCCTCTCCACACCCCTTTCCAAGCTCATCATATGACTCCATTAAGAGAATATCAGTGAAAAGGTGGCAAAGCAGTAAAGGTCATACAAGAGTAAGGCATCATTGCTATTCTCATCTCTCAGCATCACTGTCCCTTTCTAAGTGACTTCCCTGCACCATTATTGCCCCGAAGAAGTTAAATCAGCCTAGTCTGTGGCCTGCCATAGAGTGAAACTTTTGTAGAGTTACTCAGTGGTACCCTGTTTCTTTTTTATCTCAAGCCTCTCTTCCCCACAAGGAAGCAGAGAGGGTGCAGTTGAGATAATCCAAGAGAAAATAATAGCTGACAAGTACTGTATTGTTAGCATCAACACACTAACTAAGCACATTCGTAATGTAGGTATAGGTACATATATAATTACTTTGGCTAAGCACATTCGTAATGTAGGTATAGGTACATATATAATTACTGTACTACAGATAGAGAAATTGAGGCACTTTAAATAATTTACGCAAGCTAATAAGATTCAGAGTGGGTTTCCAACCAGACAGTCTAATTGCAAGGCACGCTCACGTAATCACACCCTGATACTGCCTCCAGAGTATCAGAGTGCCTCTCTAACTCCCCCCAAAATCACCTTCAGCAGCCTCCACCTGTTATTATTTTTAAAAGCTGTTGCTGGCCCCAGGAAAATGTAAGGCTTTGTACATGTGAAAGTAATTATCAGGCTTCTCCATTATTATTTTCCTAGCTCCACTATGGTTACTTTCCAAATTAAATTAAAACGTAGTCGCCTGTAGCTCATCACTATCAGTCAATGTTTTGGCCAATAAATACAACAGTGGTAGGTCAGCCTTATGTCTATCTGGTTGCTTTACTTAATATTCAGATTTATGACCAAAAAAGCCATTTTTCAAAGACATGAGTAGCTATAGAACCACTTAGAATGTGTTCCAACTCAGTCCAGGTTAATACGAAAGATGTAACATCTCCACCCTCATTAATGGCTGAATAGTCTTCCATGGTATATATATACCACAGCTTGTTTATCTTCTTAGTAAAGAATCACAAGAATGGACAAGCAAGAATCCTGCGTACTCAATTCTTATATGAACTCAGTAGATGATCTAATACAAGGGGAGGTAGGAGAATGAAGGAGCTGGGAGAGGGGATGAAGGGGGGAGAGGTGGGGTTATGATGTGTGACACACCTCTTGGGGAGGGACACTATTATAAGAGGGACTTTACCTAACAAATTCAATCAGCGTAACCTAATTCTTTGTACCCTCGATGAATCCCAAACAATAAAAAAAAAAAGTCCACCTAACGAGGAAGAGGAAAAAAAAGAACCATTTAGTAGCACATTTTCTTTCTCACCAGTCTGAGTGTGAAAACTTTTATACAATATAATCCTTTGTTAATATGAGTACATACTTTAGTTATGCTCACCTGTTTTACATAGGGATTTGTTGAGGTTCATTTCTTTTAGTAACATGAGGACAAGTGTAGTAGTGTGTGGAAGAGCAGTTATATTTGTGTCATTGTTCACAGCATGTTAAGACATACTCCTACCTGGTTAACAAATGTGGGTGTTACAAAAGCATCTCTACTCAACACCTTTCTGGAACTTGCATTTGCAGAATTCTTAACTCTCTTCAAAATCAAATAAGTGGAATAAATACCTTGAAACACATAGCTCAAGAGCACACGTTTCTTGTACTCAAACTCTGTACACCTTAGAATGTTAGAAAGCTGTCCTTTGCTCCCCTCGTTGCCTTTCCAAATGCAGCCAGCCTAGCAGTCACCTGGCTCACCAATCCCCATCTAATCGTTTTCATTTACTAGAGTGCATTGGCTCAGACTCCAGCAAAACAGCAACTACACGCAGGACCATAATGTGGTTTTGCTTGTCTCACAACCCTCTGTGATAGCTCTAGTAACTTCTATTGTACATCGATAACAGCTTCATTTGTCACATGCCCACTGAAAGGAGCCCAGTCCCTGTTCTTCAGATCGGGTGGGATGAAAGCCAAGAGCTTCCAGTGCTCGCTGTGAATGCTGAGATAGAATACAAACCATTCACATCCAACAGCAGATAAGAAATGCCAGGGTTTAAATCCCTAAAGGACAAGTGCGGCTTTCATCCAAAGCAGAAAGCAATTTTTATTTTTATTATTTTATTTTTATTTTATTTTATTATTTTATTTCTTGCCCTGGGGACTAGGACTATCCTGTTTGGATCATTGACTTTGTAACATCAAAAGCCTGATGCCTGAATGGCAAAACTGACATCAGCCAAGGACAGATAACAGTTCTCCTGAGGAGGAAAGGGGAGTCAAAGACAAAAGCGAAGGCTTTTATCAGGTCTCATTGCACCACTGAAAGGTGCCAGAAAGAAACGTCATGCTGGGAGACTACCAGGCTCTGGGTGTGGGCTTCTCCTATCTCAGCAGTGTAGTCCCTGCTGATGACTGGGCAGCCTGCTCCACTGTGGTTTTCCCCTATGTCTCCTGCGTATCCTGTTCTGTCCTGGACCGTGCTGCCTCTGTCTGGGAAACCTGCCCTTGCACTCATGTTGCAAACTGAGCATAAAACTGAGGTCCAGAGAAAGATAAAATCTTTTTCTATGTTAGACTTTTGAGCATGCCCACAGGCCAAGGAGTGGTCTTGTTTGACAAATGTACAGCTCACCAGCAGGAATGATTAGATGCAACGTGGCATCAGGGAGTGTCTTGATCCCAGACCAAGCAAAGAGGCTGGCACACAGTAAGGGTCAATATATAATTGTTAAATTAAAAAAAAAATGAGAGACTGATTAAATACACACAAAAAATGGGGTAATTTCTACCTTCTGCATTAGATTAAGACCTTGCTCCTAATAGGATGAGCACATGTCGTGCAGGAAAATCTGGTCTATGCCAGATATTTGAATAATCGTATCAGGGATGACTACCAATGAACTATCAGATTTTCAAAAATAATCTAAAACTGTAATGTCAAGGTATGAGGGAAGCAGGATTTGATTTACAAAACTTCAGTGTGTATACATTTTAGAAACATGTCTATCATATAACACAAGGGTTGTTTTTTCTTTAATTAAGATAGCAATAACAAATTCACCATGAAATGATGTTTAAATGCTTTTGTTGTTGTTCTTTCTTTCAGGTAAGTGAAAAGATATCTTCTGAAGTGTTCTGCAGAAACTGCGCAGGTGGCAATTCTCTTAGAAGAATAAGGAAGGCAGGGAACATTGAAATGGTAATATTTCAGCTGTTCCATATGCATGGAAGCAGCTTGCATGGCCGGAAAGGCTATTGTTTTCTCTTCTGTGGTTATACCTGTTTATTTCATTATAACTCGATATGGCTTGAACCTCAAGGTCTGTGAGAATTGTGCGTTTCTTTCTATCTGCTTTTAAGAGCTACTCATATCCTAATCCAAAGTTTCTGTAGCCCACCCTCAGCAGAAAGCTCATTATATTTGAATTGCTTACAATTCTAACGTAATGTCATTCTAAGCAGGTCCTATAATAACAGATATGTGTGATTTAGACTACACAGAGCAAGAGATCCATATGCATATATAATATGTGTAAATACATGTATTTATAATTCTGTTTTCGTTTATAATGCATTTCCTCTTGAATATGATATGCCTTACTCTTCATGTTTATGGCAGAGTTATCTGTAAAATATATTTGTACTCTGTAGAGTTTCAGTTTGACAAACCAATTGAAATGTACTACAGATTTTAGTGGTTATTCAATCTAGTTTAACACGTCTTGAGAATTAGTGGCTGACAAAAAGTTTGATTTACAAAGCTTCAATGTGTATACAATTTCAGCTTACAATATCAGGACTGCAAATACTTCACACAAAGACAGAAGCAGGGAAGGAGGCATACCTAAATATTAAGCCAAATATTATAAAATTGGTTGTATTATCATAGCAGATTTTAGGAACATAATTTGATAAATGTACCCTGTTGGTTCAAAGTCTCAATTTCATTCTCTCCATTTTCAAAATTGAAATCAGTTTCAACAAATGATTAGTACATATATTTGGGAATTGCTACCAGAGTTTTCTTATAAGCAATCTTTCCTTTTCCATCTAAAATAAATTACTCATTTACTGAGTATTTATAGCTGACATTAAATTGTATCTTATGGCTTCCTGCAGAGTTTAGCAATAGAGTGCTTGGTAATTTTTAATATTCAGACACATGATCAAGTTTTACATGCTGGTTATAACATAAATATGTGCCATGAAATGTAAGTCACTTATTATCAAATGTATATTTAACAAATATTAATGAAAAGTAATAGTAATTCAAAGTGAACCAGAAATGGACCCTGATCTCAGTTCAGCATTTAAGGAGGCAAGAGATAGCAAATATTAAAGAGCATCATAACTGAAGAATTGAACAACTATTCTTATTTATTTAATACCTGACACAAATGCAGGAAATGTAAGGCTTAAACTATCATTCAAATTGGAGAAAGTACAAAGTGATTATTTTCCAGCTATTTTCATTTATTTACCAATTTTCTTTCTATGAAAAGCTTCATCACATCTTTCATTATAGGAAAATGTTTTAAGTTTAGATTAAAAATAAAATAAATATAAATAATAAGTAGAAAATATCTGCGGTTGTCACATCAGTTGGTTATTGCCCTGTGGGGAGGTGAAGGAAGCTCAATTGCAGAGTTTTTAAAATTTTTAATTATACTCAATGCTAGACTATGTATACATGAGCAAATTATTTTGTTAATGTGTGGAAAATTAGGTAAATAATTCTTTCATGGTGTGGTGTGAACAGAATGGAGCGGGTTTATTTGCATGGACACCTGCTCTGCTTGGTTACTTGTTTCCCTCAGTCTTAGAAAGTATCTGGTAACTTATAGCATGAGAGGATGGGAGCATCCCTGAGTGAGTTTTAGTGATTGGTCTTCCTCTTGATTGATCTTACAGCTTGACCAATCTAGAAGACTATTTGAATAAGAGAAGAGGAGATCATGGGAAAATGTATGGGTGTAGGAGAGTCCAAACGTTGAACTCATCAAGAATTCTCTGTTTCTGAATTTGAAATCTCTGCCCAACTCCTACTGCTTATTTATAGTCCAAAGATGCTTCAAGATATTATCTCTTTTTCTCAGTCAATGAAAGTCATGTAGTGTCTATGTTTGTATTTTCATATAGACAAAGAAGTATCCTTTGGTAACCTAGAATTCTAAAGAGAAACCAATTAATAAAATGAAAAGCATATTCAACTTCTTAATTTTACTTCATTAGGCATTCATTTATACCCTGTCTCATTTTCCAAAGGAGTTGAGAGTTTCCAAGGGTAAAGTACAATTCTGCCTTTTCATGTTATGACTAAAAGATTGAGCATACCAGTGCTGTGGCTTTGGTTGATTTGAAGAACTTCTGCTCTGAGGAGGGTGATTGGTCACGTTCTCCAATCAGTTAATTTAATTCAAAAAATGTGTTTAAGGACATATACACCCCTGTGCTTGATGGATACAAAGACAAGTTAGTAAAATAGGGCTCCTGCCTTCAAGGAATTTATAGCTCAAAACTCCCTACTGTCTTCTTTTCCTTGATCTTTTGGTTGTCCAACCTTTCATCACTTAAATGATAGCCACAGTTATCAGTTATTCATGTCACTAATAACCACATTATGTGCCTCTTTTACAAAAAAAGAAAAAAAAATTATTTCTTTAAGACTGGAGGCCTTCCTCTGAATGTCAAGTGAAAACAGGATTTGACTGAACTGGATCAGATGAGTTTTTTTTTTTTCCTCCGACACAAAGTTTCACTTTGGCACCAACTAGAGTGCCATGGCGTTATGGCTCACTGCAACTTCATGTTCTTGGGCTTAGGCAATCCTCTGGCCTCAGTTTTTTTGTTTTTCTTTTTTTTTTTTAGTAGAAACTGGTTCTCGCTCTTGCCCAAGCTGGTCTGGAACTCCTGAGCTCAGGCAATCCACCCACCTCAGCTTCCCAGAGTAATAGCATTACTGGTGGGTGCCACCGAGCCCATCCTAGGATCAGATGAGATTTTTATGTTATCAGTGCAGTTGTATACAGTATGTTGGCTTCTGTGCTAGCTTGGGTAATCAGTACATGACAATTATAGTACTTGTTTCATGAGGCATGATAATCATGCCATTATATGTTTGTGCTTCGTTCACTGTTGTGATTTGTTTTGTTTTGTTTTGTTTTGTTTTTTAATATATGTATTTTATTATTTTTCATTACATTATTCCCCCCCCCAACCCGTCCGTGATAAGACAGAATTGGTTTACAGAAAAGATTACAGAAAACACCAAAGCTCCTGGTAGAGGGAGAGATTTCAAATGGGGAGAGAGATGCTCTCTCCATTCCTCTCCCGGTCTTTCCCCGTCTCCTCCTCTAGGCCTCTAGCCTCAGGGTATATATAGGTGTATGGGTTCCTTGGCCAGGAAACGAATGAATACAGTCCCTTCCACCAGGGGCAAGGT